>JAKELI010000655.1:0-25803 GCA_021525025.1 Lactarius hengduanensis
ACAAACGCTTGTTTTCAGGAGCACTTTCGATATTTGCAGTCTACACGCCACGGACTACCCACTTGACACCGGCGAAAGGGGGCGGAATACCACTCCCGCCCTGTGCCGCTTTCCTCTTACCTGAACCGACACCTGGTCCCAGGCCAGGATTGACCGTCAACAGATGGCGAGTACTGACGGTTGCCCACTAAGGCAGCAGGACCGGCCCCGATGATATCGACCCAGCAACGCGCGCGCCGGTGCCAAAGGCACGCGAACGCGGCTCACCCCTCTGCGACTCCGCGACAGCGGTAGGAGAGGGGCGGCCTAAGGTCGTCAGAGGGCGACGGCGGAGGAAGATGTATGGAGCAGCGCTCCAGGAACCTCCAACCCGGAGACGAGGACTGTGGGTGGAGATAAACTAGAGAGAAGTTAGGATGCAATAATAAAGGCGGCCATCGCACTCACCTCGACGACGACAGAGAGTGTGTATGTATCGAGCATCGCTCCACGGCCAGGACTCGACGAAGGACAGGCTTGCCACTCCTGTCCCTGCCCCTGCCTTCCTCTTCTCCGACCGACACCTGGTGCCAAGTCAGGATGACCGCCTACAGACGGCGAGTACTGACGGTTGCCCACTAGAGGCAGCAGGACCGGCCCCGATGATATCGACCCAGCAACGCGCGCGCCGGTGGCCAAAGGCACCAAGCGCGGCGTCACCCACTGCGACTCCGCGACAGCGGTAGGAGGAGGGTGGCCTAAGGTCGTCAGAGGGCGACGGCGGAGGGGGAGGCCCGGAGTAACGATCCAAGGGCCTCCAACCTAGAGTTGCGAGTTCGACCAGGTCTGATCTGGAGAAAGGGGTGACCGCATAGACCAGATCGGAAGGAAGAAAAAAAAAACACTCACTTGGAAAGGTATATTCAGCACCGAATATGAAGGTCTACGACGTGGGTCAGAACGAATCATACGTGCCACCAGGCAGGGGGGGAAACACGAGTACTCCCACCGAGGCAACCAGGCGGCACGCCAAGGTCGCTCGTGAAGGTGCCGTGGGAAAGAATGAGAAAAGCGGGAAGAGTTTGGAGGGCTTGAAGACACCAGGAAAGAAGGATGGGGGGGTAACGGACGCTCCCCACCGAGGTAACCAGGCGGCACGCCAAGGTCGCTCGTGAAGGGTGCCGTGGGGAGAGGGTGAAAAAAGATCTGAACAGCACGAAGTGAGGCTCAGAAGAAGGGGATGGGGCAGAGTGTGTGAGCATGGACGGGCGGTGGTGGCGGAACTCCGAAAAAACGGACTTACCACCGCTCGGGCCGCCTCGAAATCCAAGTCTGTGACAAGCAATCGCGAACGAGCGAGTGTTTTTTCGTAACCAGCAACGCGTAGTTTTTGCATACATAACCCGCGTGCGTTTGGCCAGTAGCACCCCTCGGTAGCTGAAGCCCGAATTCCGAGCGTCGAAGGCGCGGCTATCGGCCACGGACAGAAATGCCATCAATCATAGGGCACAGTTTATTCATTTCCTTGTTTGTCTCGCTCCAAAAGTGACTCCAGAAGTAAACAGAACAATCGTGGCGCGTGAGTGCGTTTGGGTCTATCATTCCCTCGCTAGCTGTATGACTAGCCAGGGAATTAACGAGGCGCCACGTAAGATTGGTTAGCCGACATCATAACTTTGTTATCCACGCTCATCTGAAATTGCTCTTGCAGCGTTCGATTAGATAGTCCACGGTGTGCATGCTGCAGGAATATTTCCAGTTGCTCCGTTGCTCCTTAACCGAGACATGCCAAGTAGCGCGCTGTTGGGATTCACCCCGGAATCCGACATATTAGATAATCGTAATATTACCGTAGTCGGTGTCTGTGGCCTCGGGCCTAGGCACGCTGGATGGTGAGTGAGGTCGACATGGATGCAGAAACGCGCCCATTTCCGCAGCACGCGAATCATGTGTCTTACTGTTCACATTTCTCAGTCAAGTCAGATCATACTATGGGAACAAGTGTCAACGGGTTGCTCTAGACGCCGTTTGATGGGAATGTAGCCAATTCTGTTACATGTCCATAGGCACCAGTCACCGGAACTGTCACCAGGGCGCTTAGATCTATACTCCGAGAACAACAGGCGTCGTCCTTATCATGGCTACCAAAAAGGTAATAGTGGAAAGCACACTACGATATCACAAAATGTTAGCATGAAATAAGAGCTAAGGATTGCGCCTGCTTTGAGACAATAATTGGCAATTGGCAGATCTCGAATTGATGACCATTCACGAGTGGTTTGAGCTAGCATTGAGCCTGCTGACAAGACGTTGACACGATGGTTGGCTGGGTCCATTGGCGAACTGATCTGACTCAAGAGACGGAAAGAATAATATGTGACGTCATGCACAGCAGACGAACTGGTGTTACGACGGCGCACGCTCACTAACTTCAGATTTCGAACTAGTCACTCGACTCGAAGGCCAGCTATCAACGACTTGACACGGATGGTTTCCATGTGACAGTGATAGTTTCGAACAATTCTAAATGTACACCGTAACATAACGCCGTAGAATCGAAACCTCATTGCCTTGCAAGGACGCTTACTCCTCGGCCTGGCCCGTCACTAGGGGCGAATGATGAGTTGGTCGAATGCATGAGACCGAATGCTGACGAAGGGCAGACCTCTCCATATAAGACGGAAATGGTGATCCGGCCTCCGTATGAGCGATACAAACCCCCATGTATCTGAATGGAAATAGAGATTCGCATTCTGGGGGAATATATGAAACAAAAACTCACTGAGCAATAGCGAAACGAAGCAACGATCTGGGCGGTGCTCGAGAGACATAAGGTTTCCTTTTCCCGATAAAGAGAACAGCTATTTCCCCTTTCCAGGGGATGAGAGGAAAGTCGCGCTGCAAGTTGGGGTTTGGGAAAGAACGATTGTTAAGGTTAAGATAGCCGGTGACTAAGATCTTGTAACCAGCAATACGCATGAGGGTGTCGAATACCTGAGGCGGCGAGGCTCTCGGCAAGAAGAATGCGCCTTCGATGTCAACATAAGGAGGGCTGACTATGTCCTTACAGAGAGGTGAGATTCCGTGAAAGGTGTGGACAATACGTCGGTGAGGCCATATTCCCCAGAGATAGCCGGTCACCGCACAAGGTCTGGTCTGAAGCATCAGAGAACGGATATCAGTCATTTGCACGAACGAAAGTGTAAACAAACACTTACAGGGACTTTACGCAGTGTGCGACGGTGAATGACCATTCTCTAAGTCCAGTCAGCAAATGAAGGCAAGCCCAGGACAGGAAGGTGAACGTTCCCGCACATCGAAAACGTGTACCCATGCGCTTTAAATGCCGCGACTGGGGTCTAACACGATTCAAGGTTGACTCGGATTATATTGTAAAATATGAGCAGTGCGCAAAATTCAAAATACAAATCAGAACACGGTAGCGGGTTGGACACCGATCAGAGCCCTGCAGCATCGAGAACATCGAATAAAGTTAAGAGGATTCGAGAGTTTATTGTTACGTACTCCTAGGATTCCCTTGGTCAGGCTAAAGGGCCTTTTTGTGCCTTCGCGCTCACGGCGGCACATCGCCATTGTTGACCGCTTCTGCGCTAGATATAATAGCTCACTGTGATGCGATTTTGGGGCTCTGCGTCTCACGACATCGTCATTGTTACCTGCTTCTATCATAGGTCAGAGTCATTGCGATATTATTTTGGGCTGGCCTTACATTGCGTGACCAGTAAATTGCGACCTCGTGACCATGGGGTGACATTGGCCGCCCCGAGCCCTGAGTCACGACTGCATGACTCGAATATCCGCATTGTTCGATTAGTGGAAGTTGCGAGCGTATGACGCAATTACCGTGGCCCGTTGCTAGGTCTTGATCATGACGAGGATTTCGGTACATCAGTTTATGTATGATTACAACGTGAGAGACAAGGAAGCACACTCGCAAACGCTTACGGCGCATCTTGATTCGCAACACTACGGGCAAGAGCGTTTGATGATCTTGGGACGTGTTTTTAAGAAAGAGTTAAGGATCGAAGCACAAACATGCCATGATGTACAGTAGATTTTCGAATCAAACGTAGACCTAGACTGCCAATATCGAGAGCGGTCCTGAACTTGAAAACAATCGCTGTGTGAGCCTATAGTAATAGATATGGCCCTTTGGCAACTTGCGCGTCGCAATTCCGCACTCCCTTGTGCGACATCGCTTCCTTCTAACGCACTCGTGAGAACCAGAAGGTAGAGAAATATACGCAACACCTACACGCTACGAACTGTCGATCGTGGTAGTAGTAGACCCGCGAGGGCGATGGCTCACCACTCCCGTCCTGCCCTGCCTTCCTCTTCTCCGACCCGACACCTGGTGCCAAGTCAGGATTGACCGCCTACAGACGGCGAGTACTGACGGTTGCCCACTAGAGGCAGCAGGACCGGCCCCGATGATATCGACCCAGCAACGCGCGCGCCGGTGCCAAAGGCACACGAACGCGGCTCACCCCTCTGCGACTCCGCGACAGCAGTAGGAGAGGGGCGGCCTAAGGTCGTCAGAGGGCGACGGCGGAGGAAGAGGCATGGAGCAACGCTCCAGGAGTCTCCAGCCCGGAGACGAGGACTGTGGGTGGAGGTAACTAGAGAGAAGTTAGGATGCAGTGATGAAGGCGGGCCATCGCACTCACTCGACGACGACAGAGAGTGTGTATGTATCGAGCATCGCTCCACGGTAAGGACTCGAAGAAGGACAGGCTGCCACTCCCCGCCCCATTGCCCCGCCTCCTCTTTCCCCCGACCGACACGAGGTGCAAGTCAGGATTGACCGCCTACAGACGGCGAGTACTGACGGTGCCCACTAGAGGCAGCAGGACCGGCCCCGATGAATCGACCCAGCAACGCGCGCGGCCGGTGCCAAAGGCACGCAAGCGCGGCTCACCCCACTGCGACTACTCTCCGCGACAGCGGGTAGGAGGAGGGCGGCCTAAGGTCGTCAGAGGGCGACGGCGGAGGGGAGGCCCGGAGTAGCGATCCCAAGGGCCTCCAACCTAGAGAGTTGCGAGTTCGACCAGGTCCTGATCTGGGAGAAAGGGGTGACCGCATAGACCAGATCGGAAGGAAGAAGAAAAAAAACACTCACTTGGAAAGGTATATTCAGCACCAAATATGAAGGTCTACGACGTGGGTCAGAACGAATCATACGTGCCACCAGGCAGGGGGGGAAAACACGAGTACTCCCCACCGAGGCAACCAGGCGGCACGCCAAGGTCGCTCGTGAAGGGTGCCGTGGGAAGGAATGAGAAAAGACAGGAAAGAGATTGGAGGGCTTGAAGATACACCAGGGAAGAGGATAGGGGGGCAACGGACACTCCCACCAAGGCAACCAGGCGGCACGCCAAGGTCGGCTCGTGAAGGACGCCGTGAGGAGAGGGTGACAAAAGACCCGAACAATACGAAGAGACCAGAAAGATGGTGAGAGATGGAATTTGTGGAGGGTGGCAGTGGTGGTGCAGTGGTGGTGGTAGGATAGGAACTTGATGCATTTGACACGCATTTGACACGAAACCGAGAAACGGAGACGGAACCTAATTGCATCCACGTGTAATTTCGCAGACACACGTGACGCCCGTGGAAGGAGAATTTCGGGGGGACACTACCAAACCCGAGCCGCGTACTCCCCCAACCATGACGATGACGGTGACGGTTGTAGTTACTGCCGATTGCGTACGGTGCGCGTGTGCTGCGACGGGGAAAGGGTGCTGACGACGCGAGGACAAGCTCGATGCGAAGGCGCGATGGTGGCGGTGGCGGCGCAATGAGAAGCTCATAGTATATTTCCTATGCCATAATTTTTTTAATATTCTACAAGTTGTGTTGCCACGCCCTCTCCCGTGTCCAGGTATCATGTGAAGTGAATTTTTATATCGTACAAATAAATATCGAGAATCCTTGACCAAACTTCCGGCGGTGCTCTCGACAGGAGGGAACAGCGAGGGCGGGGGGGTGGAGCAAAGGAGATGGGTAGAAGCCTAAGCGAGAGACGAAAGAATGGATATAAAATTTTAGGAGACAGACGGCCAACTTGCGAAAGTCTAGGCCAGGAAGCGAGTCGATTTTAAAGTCATCACATTTGAGATCCCATCCCAATCCCAGCTATCAAAGCCATCCCAGTCCATAACGACTTCGCGCAGTGAAAAAAGCCAAAGTCTCCACACCTTCTTGTTATGGAAGAACTTGAAATCGGTAGCGCCCCCATCAGCGTCCCACATCTCAGTTATGTGGTAGACCCAGTTCTCTTGTTGTATCCACCGCTTCTCGAAACTTGAAGTGGCCTTGAACCGAAAGCGTTCCATTGCCTTGACCTCCTCGTAGACGTGGAATGAGTTCAGGTAATATAACATCGCCTGACGAACATCCGTGTCATCAGCCGTGGACATCTGGACGCGACAGCGGCAAGGCAACAGGCTCGTGGGGTCATGATGCCCCGCAGCGACCTCGGCACTCCGTATATCGCCGAAAAAAAAGGGCCCCCATGTTTCCAGAAAACATCGTGGTCAAAGGTTGCAGTGTGTGGGTCGTCTCGTTTGGGCCACTGTGTCTTCCAGTACGTGTTTCCCAAGATAGTCTTCCATTCACCCATGGTAAGGGGCGGGAGGTCGCATTTGCGCCGGTCCTGGATGGCGTGGCGGAGTAGGAGGAGATGGTAATAGAATATACGCTGGTTTTCTTCGTTACCACTCCAGAAGAGCTGAATGGGGGGAGGGAGAATCGTCGAGGTGAGCTTGAGGGAGCAAGGTTGAGGTGGCTAACGTGGCCGAGGGCAGTCGTCCAGACCTCTTGTACCGCTGGGAACCAAGAAGGCGCAGGTCCAGTACTGGTGAGGCGTTTGAGCTCAGGGTGATTCGACTGTGAGAGTAAGTGGCTGTGTCCGTCTTCGCCTTTTTGGCCCTGCGGCCGGCTGCACACGAGACGTTAGTATGGTTCAAAGAAAAGGAGGAATATACTACCTTCGTCTTTCTTCTTGTTTCTCCGCTTTCTCAAACGTACGCTTGCGCTCTGTGGTCGGATCGAAAGGTGTCCAAGCGGTCGAGATAGCCTCGGGCAGTAGTTTCCAGATCCGCCACGACGTCATTCACGAGCGGAGGGTAATACCAGTGGTGAAGTTGAGTTAATGAGGGGCTCCGAAAGACAATGGGTTGTACACTGCACGACTTGCGAAGGGGTACAATGTGACTTTCCTTGCAAGATCGAGCGCAAAAGTCGACCTCGGGATGAGAAGATACGAGGCGACGGACCAACGCACATGGTCGGCGTACAGCTGCTCGTCTCTGAAGATAGCGCCGCGAGTCGGCGCACGAATACGGGATCGAAAGGAATTGCCTTCACAAACATCCTTCCACCAGTCCAAAATGCGCAGAGTTCAAGAAGAGATCGCTGGAGATTCGAAAGACCTCAACGAAATCTCGCCAAGCTCTGAAGTCCTTCTTGAGCCTGTTGAGGGTTTCGAAAGCCCTGGTGTACGCCTTCATCGGCCGCTCGATGGAGGAAAACGAAGCTTTGGAGGAGACAGCATGGAATGGATCCTCCAAGGCCACATTGATCGACTCCATTTGGTGGTCACCTCCTCGAACACTCTGGATTGACGACATGGCAATCAGTTTTAGGGTATGAGCTCGCCACATCGCCTTCTCAACAGGGCGAGTAAGGACATCGGACGGAACACGGGGGCGAAGTGGGATCCAGGGAAGGTAGGGGAATTCACGACGATACGTTTGTGGATAAATCGTCCCCTCGTGAGCTCCCCAGAAACCATCGACGCCGATGATAGGGTCGGACGGGGGAGGGGGGCGGGGATGGAGCGGACGTTGGCACCAAGCATTACGAAACCAAGTTGCCACTCGTCCGCAGGGGCCCAACAGGTGTAAACGAGATGGGGTGGAGGAGAGGACATGGCTCTATTCATCTGATCGTCAGTTGATGACAGTGCGCGAAAAGAAGAAAAAAAAGGAATGACCAACAGTGAGACCACAAGATAGAGCGAGACAATGCGTTGGCGGGCAACAGTTAAATGCAGCCAGAAGCAAGACAAAGTGCGGGAGTAAGTGGGAAGCTGGCAAGTGAAGTGAATGTCACCAGCCGAGCGGAGAGGAATTTGAATTTAAAGGACATCGGAGAATCGGAGAATTGAGAATTGACGCGACGCGACGCGACTCCAATTCATCTCTAGGTTTTGTGTCAAAGGCATCAAGTTATCACCACCACCGTCTGCCACCCTCCACAAATTCCATCTCTCATTATTTTTGGGTCTCTTCGTGTTTTTTTTTTTTTTTTTTTTTTTTGGAGAATTTGTATTCCGGAGCAGTAAACTAGTACAAAGCCGGTCATCAAACGTAGATACGAGGGATATTGCGAGCAGTAAATACGTGAGAAACGCATGCGCCGTGCGAAGATAAAATAGAGCGAGAAAAATAACTCGCGCTAGGGGTACATAGTTGATGGTTGACATGGCAGCGGCGGCGGACTAGTCGCGATCATCCAGGGTCAAACGGGGCCGGGGCCCCGTTTCAGGTCTTGAATGAAGCTGCTCCGGTCTTCTGCAAGAATACCAAAAAGTTGTAGGGGTCGTAGAACTCCCCCCCGGTGAATAAATCTGTCGGCGCCGTGTACTTGACGCTCAGACGGGTGATGTACTGCTGCCTCGCGTGTTCATATCGCGGGCATTCATAGACAAGGTGGATAAACGACCGGTCTCTTCGTGTTGTTCGGGTCTGTTGTCGCCCCCTCTCCTCACGGCGTCCTTCACGAGCGACCTTGGCGTGCCGCCTGGTTGCCTTGGTGGGAGTGTCCGTTGCCCCCCTATCCCTCTTCCCTGGTGTATCTTCAAGCCCTCCAATCTCTTCCCGTCTTTTCTCATTCCTTCCCCACGGCACCCTTCACGAGCGACCTTGGCGTGCCGCCTGGTTGTCTCGGTGGGAGTACTCGTGTTTCCCCCCCTGCCTGGTGGCACGTATGATTCGTTCTGACCCACGTCGTAGACCTTCATATTCGGTGCTGAATATACCTTTCCAAGTGAGTGTTTTTTTTTTCTTCCTTCCGATCTGGTCTATGCGGTCACCCCTTTCTCCAGATCAGACCTGGTCGAACTCGCAACTCTCTAGGTTGGAGGCCCTTGGATCGTTACCGGGCCTCCCCCTCCGCCGTCGCCCTCTGACGACCTTAGGCCGCCCTCCTCCTACCGCTGTCGCGGAGTCGCAGAGGGGTGAGCCGCGTTCGCGTGCCTTTGGCACCGGCGCGCGTTGCTGGGTCGATATCATCGGGGCCGGTCCTGCTGCCTCTAGTGGGCAACCGTCAGTACTCGCCGTCTGTAGGCGGTCAATCCTGACTTGGTACCAGGTGTCGGGTCGGAGAAGAGGAAGGCGGGGTAGGGCGGGAGTGGCAAGCCTATCCGTCGAGTTCCGGTCGTGGGGGCGATCGTCTCTGTTTGTCGGTGTCGATGTGAGTGCCGTCGCCACCTTTCCATTCCCATTCCCTATCACCGCGTCCTAACTTGTTTCTAGTTACCTCCACCCGACAGAGAGATCTTATGTACACGAGGCGCAACACTTGGCCATGGCGCATCGCCCGACTGACGTACTTTTTACTACCGACTGAGTGAGCTAGATTCCCGTCAAGACTCTTGCAATGGTAATCGCCTCACTCGCTTGCGACTTGGTAGTCCTCGTAGATTTTCCGCACAACCTGCCATGAGCTGAATACTGCGGGACATGCACGTGCCAGAGTCTTGCGCTGCGTAACGCCTCGCTTCACTGCATACGTGCGGACCACTACCAAAAGGCAGCTCGAGGACAGAAGACAGCGATGCCAACTTGGCCATCGCCACTAGGTTCATATGACGGAAGGATGGCAATTTTCCCAGTGGTGTTGAGCATAACACCTAGTTTCACACCACTACCTGCACTCACGACCCTGTTCATCGTGTATCGCGAGTCTGTGAATACGAGATAGGGCTGGAGTAGGTATGAATTCCTGGTGACACCAGTCTCGGGAATCACCGCGCCGCCTGCCTAGTCCAAATATCCATTGTACGCTCAAAGTGGAAAACAAGTCATGCTATTGTCCGTGCCCTGTCGTATTGTACGTAGATGAATTTAAACGAGGGAGACGGTAGCTTCTAGAAACATCTTCATTGACCTTGCTTTCCATCCTATCCCATCGCTATCCCTATTGTCTCAACATGGGTCAGTACTTGTTGAAGAAAACTATTAGAAAACATCACGATTCCATCAACGCACTGGCGTTCTCCCATGACGGGTCGCTTTTTGCGAGTGCAGCCGACGATGGCCTTATTATCATTTTCCAGGGGAATAGTAGCGGCCGGGAAGTCCGCCGATTTCAAGTAAAAGCGCCTGTAACAACATTGCTTTGGCGTTCCCGCTTTGGCAACACACTGGTGGCCGGTGATGCAAGTGGTGACATACATACAATATGTCTTGACGCCTCAACCAAGGTACGTTTTACTTGCAACTGAACTTGATCTAGTCGAGCGTCCCGTTTACAGGGTAATACACATTATCACACCATCAATTGTATGCCTGGTCCTGTTCATTGCGTTGCGGAGAATGGCATTTGGCTAGCTATCGGCTCGGGAAAGGTCGTTCAGTTGGTTAAGCAAGCGACAATTGGTGCTGTCTTTTGGCTGTCAGTGAACTACGCTAACCCAAGCAATTTACAGCTACTTGGGAAATAACCCGACTTCTTCCAGACCCCCCCAAGTTCCCAGAGCTGGAAGAAGAGCTCCCAGAACCCATTGCGCGTTCCCTCCACTTTTTAGGTGGCGGTGACGTCCTTCTGGTAACGTACATGGACCATGGTGTGATGTACGCTGTGTCCGTCTGTTAGCTAGTTAATGTCATTCTTACTAATCATTGATAGCGCATGGAATCTGAAGACCCTCGAAATCAAGTGGCGCATCCGCCCTCGTTCATGCAAAATGTATGATCAACTGTCTTCAGTGTCGCACTTGCTTATCGGTTATGTAGAGGTTATTCTGCTGTATCCCCCAATGAGAAGATCCTCGCAGTGACCAATCTTTATGACGGCATTGATTGGTATTCTCTCAATTCTAACCACTTTATGGACGCTTCATTTCAGCACACTACAACCCACACAACCCCTGAAAATGTCATCCTTCCCATTACCTTCGTTCATGGAAATAGCGCGGTGTTGTCTGGCACGTCCTATGGATGTGCTCGTATCACCGCTGTAAAGGATTGGGCGCTAGTGGAGAAGCTTCGACATGACTGTGAGTAATTCATTTCTTGAACAGAGGCTGAGATCAGGAGCTCTTCCAACAGCAGAAGATATCGTGCAAGCGTTGGTATGTGTTGTACAGAAATGCCTATAACACTTATCCTGTATGTCACTCAGGCATATTCCAGTATGGGGGATACTCGCCAAATTGTGACGGGCGTCGCTGAGAAAGGTGCCGAAACGGTAATTCGGTATTGGGCCCAGCAGAGTGGGTCAAAAAAGTCTATAGAATCGAAGTCACGAGCGGAGGGGAAGCTAGGCTGGGCATATCTCGCCACACATGTGAGAAAATGATCTCCTGCCCAACGCGGAGTAACTAATATGTCCCTGACAGAAGCAGGTTTCGACAATTGCTATTATTATTACATTCAGCCTAGCAATCCTCTTGGCTGCGACAAAATGGGATCAGATTGCGATGTCGATCAATTGGACCAAAGATTGGTCTAACTTCGCGAGCGAGGATTGGTCTAGCTTCGCAAGCGAAGATAGTGTGAGGCCGGTCGAACTATAGTTAAGGCAGTGGAAGAGGATTTGAGATGAAACTAGTCGCATTGTACATGTAGTTGTTCAAGTGGATGTTGCGGCAACTCAGACTTTCAAGTAAATGTTGGGGTTGGTGTTGAAGTTCCATCTGCGGACATGGTGGACACTCTGTCCACTCCTCTACGAGCTCACTCGACACGCATGTTATGTCAATGGACTAGCAACCATGTATCAAGGCCCGCCGTTGCAACCAACCCCGACGGGACGCATGGCGACGACTAGTGATGCGCCGGGCATGGCACCGGGCACTTGCCCTGCTATGAGACTGGTCGTTTTGCCAATGCACCGTATCGACATCCACGTATCTCAACAAGCCTTTTCTTTTTCTTGGTCGTCTTTGGCCGCCAATCTCCCCCTTCCTTCTCCTTTATCGCTCTTTCACCTCACACTCGTTCGTCCTGCACAGTGCTGTAATGACTCGCTTTGTCTCCTTGCTCTTCTTCACGCTTGCGCTCGTTTCCTCGCAAGTCGCCCTTAGAGCGCCATCCTGCTCGCATGGTATGAAGAGCGTAGATACTTGCGTCTCTAAATTTAAAAAAATAAGTTCGGATGGCCTGGATGTGCCATGGGCAATGATCGCTGGGGGTCCGTTGCCTATCATCCCATGAAGACACTAGCAACAGGGTCGCCAAAGCCTGCGGTGGTCCTAAGTAAGCCACATCTCTGATATCTGACCCCTCCTTCTAATCTGCCATAACCCCTCTAAACCAGACTTCTACTGAACCCGCCATGGTGGCTGGATCTTCGCGCCATTCAAGTGAAATTCCGTTTCATATTCTAAGCGAGTTCATGCCTCGACGATAAGTTCTCAATTACTTCACCATCTACATATTCGTTAATGACCGGACTATGTGCAAACCCGCGGGATGTCTACGTATTTCGTGCCTACCGCGACTGCCTCTCCTGGTCTTGCTTCTGGTCGTATGAGCGAGCTTGTCCTCGCGTCGTCATCACCCTTTCCCCGTCGCAGCACACGCGCACCGTACGCAATCGGCAGTAACTACAACCGTCACCGTCATCGTCATGGTTGGGGGAGTACGCGGCTCGGGTTTGGTAGTGTCCCCCCGAAATTCTCCTTCCACGGGCGTCACGTGTGTCTGCGAAATTACACGTGGATGCAATTAGGTTCCGTCTCCGTTTCTCGGTTTCGTGTCAAATGCGTGTCAAATGCATCAAGTTCCTATCCTACCACCACACTGCACCACCACTGCACCACCACTGCCACCCTCCACAAATTCCATCTCTCACTATCTTTCTGGATCTCTTCGTATTGTTCGGGTCTTTTGTCACCCTCTCCTCACGGCGTCCTTCACGAGCGACCTTGGCGTGCCGCCTGGTTGCCTTGGTGGGAGTGTCCGTTGCCCCCCTATCCCTCTTCCCTGGTGTATCTTCAAGCCCTCCAATCTCTTCCCTCTTTTCTCATTCTTCCCCACGGCACCCTTCACGAGCGACCTTGGCGTGCCGCCTGGTTGCCTCGGTGGGAGTACTCGTGTTTCCCCCCCTGCCTGGTGGCACGTATGATTCGTTCTGACCCACGTCGTAGACCTTCATATTCGGTGCTGAATATACCTTTCCAAGTGAGTGTTTTTTTCTTCTTCCTTCCGATCTGGTCTATGCGGTCACCCCTTTCTCCAGATCAGACCTGGTCGAACTCGCAACTCTCTAGGTTGGAGGCCCTTGGATCGCTACTCCGGGCCTCCCCCTCCGCCGTCGCCCTCTGACGACCTTAGGCCGCCCTCCTCCTACCGCTGTCGCGGAGTCGCAGTGGGGTGAGCCGCGCTCGCGTGCCTTTGGCACCGGCGCGCGTTGCTGGGTCGATATCATCGGGGCCGGTCCTGCTGCCTCTAGTGGGCAACCGTTAGTACTCGCCGTCTGTAGGCGGTCAATCCTGACTTGGCACCTCGTGTCGGTCGGGGAAGAGGAAGGCGGGGCAGGGCGGGAGTGGCAAGCCTGTCCTTCTTCGAGTCCTTACCGTGGAGCGATGCTCGATACATACACACTCTCTGTCGTCGTCGAGGTGAGTGCGATGGCCGCCTTCATCACTGCATCCTAACTTCTCTCTAGTTACCTCCACCCACAGTCCTCGTCTCCGGGCTGGAGACTCCTGGAGCGTTGCTCCATGCCTCTTCCTCCGCCGTCGCCCTCTGACGACCTTAGGCCGCCCCTCTCCTACTGCTGTCGCGGAGTCGCAGAGGGGTGAGCCGCGTTCGCGTGCCTTTGGCACCGGCGCGCGTTGCTGGGTCGATATCATCGGGGCCGGTCCTGCTGCCTCTAGTGGGCAACCGTCAGTACTCGCCGTCTGTAGGCGGTCAATCCTGACTTGGCACCAGGTGTCGGGTCGGAGAAGAGGAAGGCAGGGCAGGACGGGAGTGGTGAGCCATCGCCCTCGCGGGTCTACTACTACCACGATCGACAGTTCGTAGCGTGTAGGTGTTGCGTATATTTCTCTACCTTCTGGTTCTCACGAGTGCGTTAGAAGGAAGCGATGTCGCACAAGGGAGTGCGGAATTGCGACGCGCAAGTTGCCAAAGGGCCATATCTATTACTATAGGCTCACACAGCGATTGTTTTCAAGTTCAGGACCGCTCTCGATATTGGCAGTCTAGGTCTACGTTTGATTCGAAAATCTACTGTACATCATGGCATGTTTGTGCTTCGATCCTTAACTCTTTCTTAAAAACACGTCCCAAGATCATCAAACGCTCTTGCCCGTAGTGTTGCGAATCAAGATGCGCCGTAAGCGTTTGCGAGTGTGCTTCCTTGTCTCTCACGTTGTAATCATACATAAACTGATGTACCGAAATCCTCGTCATGATCAAGACCTAGCAACGGGCCACGGTAATTGCGTCATACGCTCGCAACTTCCACTAATCGAACAATGCGGATATTCGAGTCATGCAGTCGTGACTCAGGGCTCGGGGCGGCCAATGTCACCCCATGGTCACGAGGTCGCAATTTACTGGTCACGCAATGTAAGGCCAGCCCAAAATAATATCGCAATGACTCTGACCTATGATAGAAGCAGGTAACAATGACGATGTCGTGAGACGCAGAGCCCCAAAATCGCATCACAGTGAGCTATTATATCTAGCGCAGAAGCGGTCAACAATGGCGATGTGCCGCCGTGAGCGCGAAGGCACAAAAAGGCCCTTTAGCCTGACCAAGGGAATCCTAGGAGTACGTAACAATAAACTCTCGAATCCTCTTAACTTTATTCGATGTTCTCGATGCTGCAGGGCTCTGATCGGTGTCCAACCCGCTACCGTGTTCTGATTTGTATTTTGAATTTTGCGCACTGCTCATATTTTACAATATAATCCGAGTCAACCTTGAATCGTGTTAGACCCCAGTCGCGGCATTTAAAGCGCATGGGTACACGTTTTCGATGTGCGGGAACGTTCACCTTCCTGTCCTGGGCTTGCCTTCATTTGCTGACTGGACTTAGAGAATGGTCATTCACCGTCGCACACCGCGTAAAGTCCCTGTAAGTGTTTGTTTACACTTTCGTTCGTGCAAATGACTGATATCCGTTCTCTGATGCTTCAGACCAGACCTTGTGCGGTGACCGGCTATCTCTGGGGAATATGGCCTCACCGACGTATTGTCCACACCTTTCACGGAATCTCACCTCTCTGTAAGGACATAGTCAGCCCTCCTTATGTTGACATCGAAGGCGCATTCTTCTTGCCGAGAGCCTCGCCGCCTCAGGTATTCGACACCCTCATGCGTATTGCTGGTTACAAGATCTTAGTCACCTATCTTAACCTTAACAATCGTTCTTTCCCAAACCCCAACTTGCAGCGCGACTTTCCTCTCATCCCCTGGAAAGGGGAAATAGCTGTTCTCTTTATCGGGAAAAGGAAACCTTATGTCTCTCGAGCACCGCCCAGATCGTTGCTTCGTTTCGCTATTGCTCAGTGAGTTTTTGTTTCATATATTCCCCCAGAATGCGAATCTCTATTTCCATTCAGATACATGGGGGTTTGTATCGCTCATGCGGAGGCCGGATCACCATTTCCGTCTTATATGGAGAGGTCTGCCCTTCGTCAGCATTCGGTCTCATGCATTCGACCAACTCATCATTCGCCCCTAGTGACGGGCCAGGCCGAGGAGTAAGCGTCCTTGCAAGGCAATGAGGTTTCGATTCTACGGCGTTATGTTACGGTGTACATTTAGAATTGTTCGAAACTATCACTGTCACATGGAAACCATCCGTGTCAAGTCGTTGATAGCTGGCCTTCGAGTCGAGTGACTAGTTCGAAATCTGAAGTTAGTGAGCGTGCGCCGTCGTAACACCAGTTCGTCTGCTGTGCATGACGTCACATATTATTCTTTCCGTCTCTTGAGTCAGATCAGTTCGCCAATGGACCCAGCCAACCATCGTGTCAACGTCTTGTCAGCAGGCTCAATGCTAGCTCAAACCACTCGTGAATGGTCATCAATTCGAGATCTGCCAATTGCCAATTATTGTCTCAAAGCAGGCGCAATCCTTAGCTCTTATTTCATGCTAACATTTTGTGATATCGTAGTGTGCTTTCCACTATTACCTTTTTGGTAGCCATGATAAGGACGACGCCCGTTGTTCTCGGAGTATAGATCTAAGCGCCCCGGTGACAGTTCCGGTGACTGGTGCCTATGGACATGTAACAGAATTGGCTACATTCCCATCAAACGGCGTCTAGAGCAACCCGTTGACACTTGTTCCCATAGTATGATCTGACTTGACTGAGAAATGTGAACAGTAAGACACATGATTCGCGTGCTGCGGAAATGGGCGCGTTTCTGCATCCATGTCGACCTCACTCACCATCCAGCGTGCCTAGGCCCGAGGCCACAGACACCGACTACGGTAATATTACGATTATCTAATATGTCGGATTCCGGGGTGAATCCCAACAGCGCGCTACTTGGCATGTCTCGGTTAAGGAGCAACGGAGCAACTGGAAATATTCCTGCAGCATGCACGCCGTGGACTATCTAATCGAGCGCTGCAAGAGCAATTTCAGATGAGCGTGGATAACAAAGTTATGATGTCGGCTAACCAATCTTACGTGGCGCCTCGTTAATTCCCTGGCTAGTCATACAGCTAGCGAGGGAATGATAGACCCAAACGCACTCACGCGCCACGATTGTTCTGTTTACTTCTGGAGTCACTTTTGGAGCGAGACAAACAAGGAAATGAATAACTGTGCCCTATTGATTTGATGGCATTTCTGTCCGTGGCCGATAGCCGCGCCTTCGACGCTCGGAATTCGGGCTTCAGCTACCCGAGGGGTGCTACTGGCCAAACGCACGCGGGTTACTGTATGCAAAAACTACGCGTTGCTGGTTACGAAAAAACACTCGCTCGCTGTTCGCGATTGCTTGTCACAGACTTGGATTTCGAGGCGGCCCGAGCGGCTGGTAAGTCCGCTGTTTTTTCGGAGTTCCGCCACCACCGCCCGTCCATGCTCACACACTCTCTGCCCCATCTCCCTCTTCTTCTGAGCCTCACTTCGTGCTGTTCAGATCTTTTTCACCCTCTCCCCACGGCACCCTTCACGAGCGACCTTGGCGTGCCGCCTGGTTACCTCGGTGGGGAGCGTCCGTTACCCCCCCCATCCTTCTTTCCTGGTGTCTTCAAGCCCTCCAAACTCTTCCCGTCTTTTCTCATTCTTTCCCCACGGCACCCTTCACGAGCGACCTTGGCGTGCCGCCTGGTTGCCTCGGTGGGAGTACTCGTGTTTCCCCCCCTGCCTGGTGGCACGTATGATTCGTTCTGACCCACGTCGTAGACCTTCATATTCGGTGCTGAATATACCTTTCCAAGTGAGTGTTTTTTTTCTTCCTTCCGATCTGGTCTATGCGGTCACCCCTTTCTCCAGATCAGACCTGGTCGAACTCGCAACTCTCTAGGTTGGAGGCCCTTGGATCGTTACTCCGGGCCTCCCCCTCCGCCGTCGCCCTCTGACGACCTTAGGCCACCCTCCTCCTACCGCTGTCGCGGAGTCGCAGTGGGGTGAGCCGCGCTCGCGTGCCTTTGGCACCGGCGCGCCGTTGCTGGGTCGATATCATCGGGGCCGGTCCTGCTGCCTCTAGTGGGCAACCGTCAGTACTCGCCGTCTGTAGGCGGTCAATCCTGACTTGGCACCAGGTGTCGGTCGGAGAAGAGGAAGGCGGGGCAGGACAGGAGTGGCAAGCCTGTCCTTCGTCGAGTCCTGGCCGTGGAGCGATGCTCGATACATACACACTCTCTGTCGTCGTCGAGGTGAGTGCGATGGCCGCCTTTATTATTGCATCCTAACTTCTCTCTAGTTATCTCCACCCACAGTCCTCGTCTCCGGGTTGGAGGTCCCTGGAGCGCTGCTCCATACCTCTTCCTCCGCCGTCGCCCTCTGACGACCTTAGGCCGCCCCTCTCCTACCGCTGTCGCGGAGTCGCAGAGGGGTGAGCCGCGTTCGCGTGCCTTTGGCACCGGCGCGCGCGTTGCTGGGTCGATATCATCGGGGCCGGTCCTGCTGCCTCTAGTGGGCAACCGTTAGTACTCGCCGTCTGTCGACGGTCAATCCTGACTTGGCACCAGGTGTCGGTCGGAGAAGAGGAAGGCGGGGCAGGACAGGAGTGGCAAGCCTGTCCTTCGTCGAGTCCTGGCCGTGGAGCGATGCTCGATACACACACTCTCTGTCGTCGTCGAGGTGAGTGCGATGGCCGCCTTTATTATTGCATCCTAACTTCTCTCTAGTTATCTCCACCCACAGTCCTCGTCTCCGGGTTGGAGGTCCCTGGAGCGCTGCTCCATACCTCTTCTCTCCGCCGTCGCCCTCTGACGACCTTAGGCCGCCCCTCTCCTACCGCTGTCGCGGAGTCGCAGAGGGGTGAGCCGCGTTCGCGTGCCTTTGGCACCGGCGCGCGCGTTGCTGGGTCGATATCATCGGGGCCGGTCCTGCTGCCTCTAGTGGGCAACCGTCAGTACTCGCCATCTGTTGACGGTCAATCCTGGCCTGGGACCAGGTGTCGGGTCAGGTAAGAGGAAAGCGGCACAGGGCGGGAGTGGTATTCCGCCCCCTTTCGCCGGTGTCAAGTGGGTAGTCCGTGGCGTGTAGACTGCAAATATCGAAAGTGCTCCTGAAAACAAGCGTTTGTGAACTCGTAGTAATCGCATGACACTTTGGCAACTTGGGCGCGTCGCAATTTCGCACTCCCTTGTGGGACCGACCCGCTATCAGCTGACAGACTGGTAGAGAATTGCACGTAACACTAAGTCATTACATTCGATTGAAATGTACACGATGGCATTTTTGTTCTTCGATCCGGGGCCGTTGTTCTGAGAAGCAAAGAGGCACATTTCAACGAATTACGGTAATGTAGGCCAATTCTTGTCACGACCAATGAGATTCACAGCAGCTAACTACGCATCCTTCCATCTTTGATTTACAATAGGACTGCCGTGATAGCGCCAGATGGCTGTATTGGTTGTGATCATGAACGTCGTAACTTAATCACAGCCGTAAAGCTAGTCCAAAATGGTATCACAATGGACCCTGACCTTCATCCAGCAGCAGCCAACAATGGCGTTGCGCTTTCGTACCCAGCGTGTCTCGATGGACCGGCGAGTTGATTGATATCCAAAGTATGTCACAACATGTACCAATAGCCAGGATTTAGTCATTGTTCTCCGTCCGTCTCCGTCCGTGATGCCCTCCTTCGTGAACTGAAAGTTTTTACCCTTCCATATCTCGTTTTCATACTTTCTGCGTTCGAGGCTGATGTCTGTTACAACGTATATGGACATTTTCTCTGCTTTAGATGTCGAGCTTTCCGCACGTTATACATGGATGCCCAACATCGACTCCTTGGACTTCGTCAATGACCCTGTCGAGACTGGCCCTTACCACAATCAAGATCCTCAGCAAATCCGGCGCCCCAATGTTGGTCTATACGCACTAACATTGGCACACAAGAATCAAATCTATCTGGAATATGAAAATCGCCTTTGCGGTATTCTGGATATGCTCGAATCACTGGACGCCACCGATGGGAAGGAGAGCATGGAGGACCGCGTCCTTCAAGAGTTGATCAGGATAAATAGATTAAAGGGACTCGAGTGGTCCGGTCGACGCAGTAAGCGAGGTGTCAATGGTGCAATGGTCAACACAGGTGTGTTTGTGCCCCTGCTCGGAGTTGCTGTTTTGACAATGCCTCAGAAAGCTACTTTGTAACGAGACATCCCCAGAATCCGACGCTCCATGCTATCTACATGACGACTTTGGTCATGTATGTTCTATATCGTCTTCCCCGTCGCGGCGCAGCTGTCCTGCTTGCTGGCATGAGGAGCATTTTGAAGAGTCAAGCGTCACTTTGTTCCTTGGCGAGTGAAGTGCCGATAGACCCACGAAAGCTCCTATCAACGTATGACCTTGATCCTGTCACCCGGAGCTATGTTTGTTGCCCTTCGTGCTATTTTCTGTATGAATACTCTCTCGCTAGGACAAGGAAGAGGAAAGCGCATGTTTCTTCCAACGAACGTCATGACACCACCGAGAAGGCCGGCGGAAAAATGGCAGAAGACGTGCAGCTTGTTGTCTCCATTCCGACTCACTGTACACACCGTCGGGTTCGCGCAAGCCCCACCTGTGGCGAGCCCTTATTTGAGACCGTTATCATCAATGCCAAGGCGCATACCGTTCCTCTATGCAAGTATGAGGTGCAAGATTTGAAGCAGTGGGTTGGGCGGCTGCTTTCCAGACCCGCTATCGAAGAACACGTGTTCAAAGCCTTTCGTAGATCTCGCAAAGAATTCATGGAGGACATGTGGGATGCAGGACACTTGTGTAAGATTCTCCTGAAAAAAGGTGAACGGTTTCTCCCAGGACCGGCAAGTGAGACGCGCCTAGCGTTTTCATTCTCAATGGATAGCTTTAACCCATATCATATGAAAGAAGCCAAGCAAACTGTCTCGTCAACTGCCATATGGCTGATCTTGCTTAATCTCCCCTCATCTGCGATACCGTCCCGAAAACATGTTCCTCGCTGGTGTAATTCCCGGCCCGAGGAAACCCTCACTTTCTGACATCAATCACAGTCTCAAACTTTTGGTCGACGTCCTACTGGAGTTCTTCGATCCTGGTGTTTTGTATTCTCGAACGGCGAGACACGAACAAGGTTGTCGAGTTCGGGCAATACTTGTTCCAGTTGTCTCGGATATGCTGGCTGCGCGACAGGCTGGTGGTTTTGCTAGCCCCACGGCGACCTACTTCTGCACGCGCTGCAACCTGAAGGTGCAAGATATCGAAAATATAGACAAGCATAGTTGGCCACCACGAGACGTTGTTGAACATGTCAAAGCTGCGAAGCAATGGCGCGATGCAGGGAGCCATGACGAACAGAATGCGATTTTCCGATTTTCCGGCATTAGGTGGTCCCCGCTCCTTCAATTGCCCTATTGGAACCCCATCCTGTTTACCGCCATCGAACCTATGCACGTCTTTGATGCCGGGCTCTTCCAGAATCACTGCCGGCAGGTTTGGGGCATTGACATATCCAATCCGGGTGGTGATGGGACGGTGTCATCGACGACCGCTAGAACAATTTCGAGACCTCCAGACGCCGAGTTGGAGAAGTGGTATGAGGTTATTCGTGTGGCCGGAGATCTGGAGCGTCTTCGGGACCAACTTCATGGAAGGGACTGCGCCCGCGACACCCTCTGGCACATCTGCAGTGATCACAACTTGCGTCGTGCAGGTAATAAGTTGCAATTAGCTATAGCCATCGTCGATTGGGTAAGTGTCTTCGTGCCCTTTAATGAACGAAATCGGTGACCGGTGTTGGACACAGCGCAAGGATACGCCTCCTGATATGATCAAGCTACCTACTATCCATCCCGCCGACCAAAGACGTCACACCGTTTCCACGCCTTTTCCCGCTTCTGAAACAGATGTCGAATCTGCCCGTGAGGGGAGCGTTACTACCGATGACTCGGTATGTTGCCAGCATGACTGAATCATGTACTCAACCCGATCGTCTCTTAGGCCGCATCAAATCGCTGTCCGAGTTATGACAGAGTCCCCTCGGAGGACGAACAGAAAGCTGTAGACAAGTGCGTTCAACAACTTGTCGATCGTGCTGCTCGTAATACCGTGTTGCGAGCCAAAAAAACTGTGCTTCAATTTGTCTGTCGGGATTACTGCCAAATGTCTTCTGAAGAGCTGAATAACCTTCGCAACAAAGAAGAATTGTATGCCGCGGCTGCAGCTTGGGTGCGTGTGCAATGTGCTGCACTGAATCGCCGGGTCTCATATCCAGTTAGGTAGAATCAAATGTCCTTCCTGAAGATAATCCCAGCGAGAAGAAAAAGGTCTCCCCCAGCAATGGTGCGGTACTTGGCAAGGACGTGATGGAGGCCGTTTGGGCAGACATGGCTCTCACCGAACTCCCGTCTTGGGTCACGGAGGCCCCTTCAAATTGGGGAACCGCGGCACGGGGCAAACTCAGCGCAAACAACTGGAGAGTCATTTGTACCGTCCACCTCCCTATCACGTTAATCAGACTCTGGGGAGGAGACGACCTACCTAACAACCAGAAAGCCATGTTAGAGAACTTTATGGATTTAGTGCGTGCCGTTCAGATCGCAAGTCTGCGCTCCATCTCTCGAAAAGATTGAGCTGTATGAACACTACATCTTTCGTTACATGGCATCATTCAAATCGTTGTACAAGCTTGCAAAGGTGAAACCCATCCACCACGCTGCCTTGCACTACGGCGACGTCCTCCGGGGATTTGGGCCCGCACACACACACAGCGCCGCATTCTACGAGCGGTACATCCACTCTATGCAGAGCAAGAACCACAACATGAAACTGGGTTTGTCATTTGATTCCAGATCTATCCTCATCTCAGTACTTAATACTTAATCCAGGTGAGCTCGAATTAACGTTCATGCGTAGCTCCATAAGGGAGGCAAATTTGAAGGCACTACTCGAAGACGACAGTGAGGTGCGCTCACGTGTCGGTGACCTCGTGGAAGTATACAAGGGCATTCTTGCCGAGGATGCTCGCGGGACGCGCTTGGCCCATATGATCGACGCGGTTCACCTCACACAGAAACAGCAGACATTGCTTATGACGGAAATAGTCTGTATGAATCAAGCCTTCCTGATGCCATCCTAGCGGCGTTCAGACAATTCTTACATTGCAAATACCCAGGACTTAGGGAAGAGGACGCCGCGGAGGGTTCTTCCACTCCTGTTGCATCTCCCGAAGCTAAGGTGCTGGACAGGTTCTCCCTCCGCGGTGTTCAATACTCCACAGCAAGCCGTCGGGCACGTGACAGCCATGTATTTTTCCGATCTCCCCACACCGAGTCGGAGATGTCGAAGCCAGAGCCCGGCCAGATAACACATATCTTCCTTCGTCCCCACGTTCTAGCTGCGCGCTTTTCTGTTTCTCCAGGTCAACTCCACCACCCACCCGTCTACATCTCTGTGCGGCCCTACGCTTCTCTTCAACCTACTCCAGAGTCCGAGCTCGGCAATATAGACCAAATGTATAGACGATTTGGTTTTGCAGGTGGTTTTTTGTACAGGAACAATTTTGCGCCACATATCATCGTTGAACCATCAAATATTATCTCTCATGTTGCAGTAACACCTCTCGAAATCGGTGGACATAGAGTGGTACATATTCTTCCTATGGATCGGGTACGTTTCACCAAATTACGAATAAAACTCATGGAGAAACATTTTCAACCACCAGCTCATGCAGACATCCTTAATGCACGCGCAAGACGAAGACTTAGGTGACCACACAAGCCAGTGAAGCTGCTGTTGAAATGAGAGTGTGCGTCCACGCACGAGTTGCCTCGGCGTCGGGCATGAGCTTACGAGTAGAGATGAGATGCGAGAGGGTCTCGCACCACGATCGTGTGGTTACTTAGTGTCTCAACTACGAGCGATTGATCAGGGACAATCCCCTGTTACTATTTGATATTTACTGTAGTTTTGGTGTTCGTTTCTGTGCGGAATACGGACCTCCGTCCTCGACGATTTCACGTGTAGTTAGCCTCTTCACGATGTACTTAAGGTTGCGTAGTGTACGCCTGGTGCCCCATTCGTTTACTACGTCTGGTGTGCCAGGTAAGCAAGTTTATTGTTCTATCTAATACAATTCGTTTACGCTACGTCTGGTGTGCCAGTAACCGACCCCCTTAACCTGCTGCGCTGCAACAGCTGCACAATAGTCGAAGACGAACGCAGCAAAGAAAATGTATTTACAGTGCTACAGTAATAATGCTAGCTAGAATGCCACTGCAGCGCCGCTACCGTCGTCGCGGCCACCCTATTTTCGTCGATGTCGCCGCTGTCGGGTTGTTGTCGTGTCGGGATGCCGGTGCCGTCGTATTTTGGGCAGGCGTGGTCAACCGGCGCCGGTGGTAGTCGGTAGTGGTGGTGGTCGGTAGTGGGCGGCGTCGGCGAACTCCTCTGTTTTGCCGTCGTCGCCGTCGCCGTCGGTCGTGGTTTGCAGCGCACGTGGCTGCATTGGTGGGGGTTCGCTGCTGCTGCCGTCATCTGGGTGTACACCAGTGCCAAGAACCATGACTCATTGACAGCTGGCTTGCGCCTGCACCAGCCACGACCACGATCGTGACGACAATGGCGGTGACCCTCATGCGTGGGAAGCCACCTTTCCTACACCGCTCGGTGATTGCCGGTTTTGTTTGTTGGTGCATATTCACTCGCGGCTATATCCGAACAACGACAACAACAACACAACAACGACTACAACAATCACGACAACCACGACAACAACCACGAACAACCACGATAACAACCACGACAGCCACGACAACAACCACGACAACCACGACGACAACGACAACCGCGACAACCGCGACAACCGACCACGACGAGCCTCGACGACCAAAACAGCAACCGCGACGACACGACAACGCGACTCGGACTCGGAACGACAACGCAACGCAACGGCCGGCGACGACGACAGCGCCGACACGACGACTCAGACGGCGAGCGGCGGTCATTTCATACGAGTAGGAGTAGTCGCTAGTTTAGTTTAGTACCATAGCCTAGTATTTCAATAATAAACCGTGCACCAAGGTTGAGACTAAAAAAACCCGCCGTACCCCTGTCGACGGGTACGGGTTTCCGAGGGTAGGGAAATTGCGACCCGGACCCCTACCCGTGATCAACCCCTACCCGTCCCTTCAATGCTAGTTTCAATAATAAACCGTGCGCCAAACCCGCTGTGATCACTAAGTATATAGGAGCCGACGTTGTCGTCTCAAACCTTGCTCGAAGATGATTTTCACAATGACTATTCGTACATATACATCCCCTACGTTTTCCCCAAATTATGTTCATTTTCATTTCCATCATTGTTGTTGAACTATTTCTGGTTGATTGGTACACGCACTCACTACCGAATCAGTCGGCAACCCGGGCCGCACACATAGGGAAAGTTCTTCCGACGCTTTAGGGAATAACTGCGACGGTCGGTTTATACCGTACACCTTGGTGCGGACAACGACGACAGTACCAACAGGAAACCCCTGGCCAACACAGCCACATGCACGACAACGACGACATTGTCGACGCAACCCCGATCCGCACAAGCTTACCAACCTATGTTTTTTGCACCGATCATAGACCGCCAATCACCATTCCAAACCCCACTCACCGGCATAATCTGGTATGTCAGGCAGAAGGGGTTTCCACGACGCTCTGGGATCGGGCATCGGATGGAGCTCTTAAGAATGTGAGCCCGGACATGTCCACAGGGAAGGTGCAACTTGGCGATGGAAGAGAATGAAAAAGAAAGGTCGCGACGTTCAGGCAATCCGATGGTTGATCGATAACAATACAGAGGACGACGAGGTTGAATCTTTTGCGATGACTATGCCTGACACATTTACCTCGGAGTGGGGCGTCGAAGTATGGAGAAAGGTTTCGGAAGTGAAACGATACGAAGGCGCGACATCCC
>JAKELI010000656.1:0-25769 GCA_021525025.1 Lactarius hengduanensis
TATCACATGCTTGTGGTGATGCTATGACTCATTCCTAGTAGTAGCTGTAGTAGGGTTCGAGCTACTTACGCTACTAGTCGTTCAGATTCGGGAGGAGCTTTAAAGCTGCCTCATCACATGTATAAGTAGTATCACGAGAAGACCAGAAGTCTCCATTCTGGTCTTCTTCAATAGCCATCGCGCATCTGATTCTTGTCCTCCTCCTGAGTGTCTGCTACCTCGTTCGCTTGTCTCTAGTGGAGCAAGTCGTCCATCATACGCGCCTAGTGGAAGCTGCCCTAGTGCCCCTTTTGATCACGTGCACCTCGAGGCCGTGTATTCGTGTCACGTGACGACGAGTTGCAGATATCGCTAAGTCGTCTGAACGCCCTCTTACGGTCCAAGTCGGACTCACGCCAGTGGCGGCGTTACAGGTGTCCATTCATGTTCCCAATCATAAGCCACCTGAACCCACATGGATATGAGGTGTATCAATTGACTGGACATCTTACCTATTCAAGGTAGTTGGGAGGTCCATGCTTGGATGCATTCTTATGTCAATTGCTTCAACCCATGTACATTTACACAGTGTTCCCACATCACTTTGTTGTATATACATATGACCCTCAATCACATAATGATCACAAACACTTATCCATACTCCAGACACACAGACTCAATATGAGTGATGTATCTACTCTCATAGGCTTGTAAAATGAAAAGTGGACCCCCCGCTCCAGCTGGCATCAGCTGGACTATCAATGATGTGGGAGTCTCTGACGTCGGCTGAGTATGAACAATAGAAGAATCTGGGCATCGGCTGGGGTATCAATCATATAAGCCACCACTGATCATTATGTGCATGAATCACATTATGCGTTATGAGAATTTCAACTGTATTTCTTTAACTTTGTCTTCATCAATCTACTATCTTCATCAGCAAGAACACAGGTGGCTGCCAGGGATTGTGCAACTTTTTACTGGTGTACCAGTAAGAAAGCACCACAAGTATCACAAGTTGGCCAGCACAAGTTGTGCAAGTTGGAAAGTTCTTTACTAACTCTTTACTAATCAAGGGTCTTCGGGTTTTTCCTGTGTTTTTCCAATTGACCTTGTATGAAATAATGTTTTTGAAATAATGTTTTCTTCCAGAAGAATCTGAATTTATATAGTTTGCTTATATCATGTATTATACAGTCAATAATCATGATAAACTATTCACACAAGAAACCAATAGAAAAACCAATAAATAAAATCACATTTCACAGCGGCTACATAATACAACTAAAAACTAACAGGGTAGCGGAGCGGCTCATCGGTTGCTGTTGTCACCGCCATCCGCTGTCACCGCCGCTCATCACCGTCGTTGCCATCGCCATCGCCATCACCATCGCCGTCACCGTCGCCGTCGCCGCCATCGCCATCGCCATCGCTGCCGTCGTCGTCACCATCGCCGCCGTCGTTGTCGTCCTCATCGTCGTTGTCGTCCTCATCGTCGTTGTCGTCCTCATCATCGTCGTCGTCGTTGTCGTCCTCATCGTCGTCCTCATCGTCGTCGTCGTCCTCATCGTCGTCGTCGTCCTCATCCCCACCACCGTCGTCATCGCAGTCGCCTTCATCCACCGCGGTTGTCATCGCTGCGATCGCCGTTCTTCCGATTGCCTTGCTGTCGCCTCGTCATTGCCGTTGTCGTAATGGTCGACTTCGCTGTGTTGTCGTCTTGGTCATTGCTGGAAACCGGCGTTAGCGCGCACCCCGCCGTGGCTGCGTCGTCGCTTTATAGGCGTGGTGTCACATTGGCTCTCCAGCGGCGGCAGTGGCGTAGTTTTGATTCCACCCTGGGGAGGGCTTCGGCAGCAGTGACGTCGACGACGTTGGGTATTGACAGCGGTGTACTTCTCGGCCTCTGTATATGATGAGTCGGCGCAGTAGAGAAGTTGACCGTAAATGGTGCCACGACCGAGAAACACGCACCAAATGCCAACCAACTGTAACTTACAAGAGACACGACACCTGCAGAGAGAAAGCGGTCGATGACGTTCACGGCAAGGTAAATCCATTAGGGAGGAGGTAGAAGCGCGTGTCTGCCTGAAGTATCTCAGGCAGGAAGTTGACTTACACGATCTAACAAACACGCACCTAATTCCAACAGACCGTAAGTTAGCATTAGACACGACATGCGCGGAGGGAAAGCGGTCGACGATGTTCACGGCGAGGGTGTCCCAGGGAGGAGGGCAGAAGAGCATATCTGCTAGAAGGATCTCAACAAGGAAGTTGACTACGGGTGGTACCATGATCCGAGAAACACGCACCCAATACCAACGGATTGTACGTTAGCAGGAGATTCGACATGCGCAGACAGAAAGCGGTAGATGATGTTCACGCCAAGGTAGGGTGTCCCAGGGAAGAGGCAGAAGCGCATGTCTACCGGAAGGACCTCAGACAGGAATTCGATTACACGACCCAGCAAACCGCACATATTGCCGACAGATCGTTAGCAAGAAACACAACACCCGTGGAGAGAAAGCGGTCAATAATGTTCGCGGCGAGGTAAAGTGTCTCACCCCGGGAGGAGGCAGAGGCATATGTGCGTCTGAAAGATCTCGGAGAGAAAGTTAAGTACAAGCGGTGCCACGATCCGAGAAACACACACCTAAACCAACAGATTATAGGTCAGCAGGAGATTCGACATGCACAGAGAGAAAGTGGTCGATGATGTTCGCGGCAAGGTAGAGTGCCTCAGGGTGGAGACAGCAGAAGCGCATGTCCACCTGAAAGATCTCAAAAAAAGAAGTTGAGTACAAGTGGTGCCACGATCCGAGAAACACGCACTTAATGCCAACTAACTGCAACTCAGCAAGAGACATGACACGCAGAGAGAAAGTCGATGGTGTTCACGGCGAGGTAGTGCGCCCCAAGGATGAAGCAGAAGCGCATATCCGCTGGAAGGATCTCAGACAGGAAGTTGACGACAGGTGGTGCCACGATCCGAGAAACGCACACCTAATACCAACCAACTGTAAGTCAGCAAGAGACACGACACGCGCAGAGAGAGAGAAAGCGTCGATGGTGTTTACGGTAAGGTAGGGATGCAGAAGCGCATATCTGCTAGAAGGACCTCAGACAGGAAGTTGACTATGGGTGGCGCCATGATTCGAGAAACACGTACCTAATACCAGTGGGTTGTAGGTAAGCAGGAGACATGACATGCGCAGAGATAAAACGGTCGATGATGCTCACAGTAAGGTAGAATGTCTCAGGGGAGCGGAAGCGCATCCGGGCCTGTACCAACCACGCATCTTCCATGCAAGGTCCTTTTAGCTGTCCATATAGTTCAGGGGGGAGAGTAATTTGTTGTTCAATGCAGGCAAATAAGACCATAGGAGAAAAAGAGTGCGCACCTCGACAACCCCAACTAACCACCATAGCATCTTCAGTATCTATCAGCACCCAGGTCTTCCCATTTGACACCTTTGAACGGTTGAAAGAGAAGTACGAGCGAGGAAGAGGAAGCAAGCGAAGGACAGTGAGGTGTATGCGGCCTTGTTGTTGGATGAGTCAGTTGAGGGATGAAACAAAAGTCCGCTTGGTACGTTGAATGCCAGAATAGCCTTCCGTTTCGGTCACGCAGAACATCGAACAGTTCCTTACAGTACCGTGCCAGTGTTTTCGTCAAATTATGAAGTACCTAAAAACTCGTACATGTGATGATCTGCATGTCTACTAACAAAATATGCCTGAAAAGCATGTAGCGAGTCAGAAAAATGAAAGTCTTCGGGGAGAAACGAAGACCCATAGACGGGGATGAGGTGGGCACCTCGAACAATGCAATCAAGATGAATTACAGACAGACTGCGACGATTACCTTGAATTCAGGACGTACGACCCACATACCAGTGTCGTGGTCTGGTTCATCCCCAACCGGAATAAGCCAGTGTACGAGGGCACACGGGTAATGCTGGTCACGGAAAAAAAATGAAAAGAACAACAGGACCCTCGCAACAAGCATCCCACGCATCCCCGAGAGCTCTGCATCAGTCTCGACAAATACTGTGTCATGCCGTGGGTACTCCCCTCGCCAATTTGGGGTGGACCTGATCCGCTCACGATACATCCCCCCAGTGCCGCAGAGGTCACTTGGGGCATAAAAGCGGGCGATAGCGGAGTGATATACATTGATGTGGCCTCCAAAACGTGGGCACTCGTCAAGGGGAATGTCGTCAGGGGATCTCGAGGGGTCGGAGTCAACTTGGTCCCAGAGAAAACGCCGCAGGACATCTGGAAATCGGGGCTGGTTTATAGTTTGAGCCAGGTCATCTACGTTGTGTGGGTAGCCACGTGCTATATGAAGGATAAGCAATACAATACTATGAAGTGGATTGAAATACAACAGAACGCACCAGGAGTTTTTGCCAGTTCGATTGAAGAAAGCACCTTTGGCCCCGATGAAGGACCAAGGTCATGGTCCTCGTCCTCGTCGTTGTGATCTTCAGCCGAATCACCAAGTGGCCGAGGTTGCTCGCCTCGCAGGACCATAGCAGTGTATGAAGAAGTTGACCCTTCCATCATCCCCTGCCCAGTAAGAATGCGACAAGCGGCTGCCATCTTGTCTAACCGCGAAAGTGTCCGGAGCATCTGAACTAATGCGTGGTATCGACTTGACCTTCGCCACGGCTCCTTGACAGCTTTAATATGTTTGGACTCCGTAATCGACGAGCATAAGCCATTTGGTGAACCAAAAAGGCGGATGGAGCGGATATAATGAACAAGCGAGTGTTCACGTGGGAGAGAAATGTCAGTACGGACACCTGTGCAAATGAAGATGTCGCGGTGGTGATGAAAGCGAGTAAGAGCATCTTGAAGGCTGTCAAGGCCCTCAGCGGATATCGCGTTACGACGGGCAATGTAACAGAAGTCTAGAAATGCAGAGATACATTTGACCATGTCCGAGGGGACATGCCCGACAATTGCGGCAAGATAAACCTGTATGTAGGCAATGCGATTCAACAAATTATAAAAAAAGGGTGATGTCCGGTTACCTTCATCAATGACTTTGAGTCGTTTCCTGTCCACTGAGCGAAATCACGGCCATCTGGAAAGCGCCTCAGACCTGGAAAGGGCGGAACTGCAGAAATGCTGACAAAAATAAGTTCGACATTTCAGCAAGCTTCGGAAATTAAGACATACCGGCGGTCAATGTCTTGAATAATCTCAAGACCACGCGCTTCCCCGTGTTCCTCGATCTGGTATTGGCCGACCCATGCAACGAGATTGTCCTTGAACGTGCCCTTGATGACCTGATGAAGCAAGTCCGGACAAATTAGTTCGTGTATGTCAGCGCGCGGAAATTCGTGCGTAAACGGCTGCTATGGAGATCAGAACTGAGTGGAATAGCTCAAAACATTGGCTCACCGTCACGTCGCTGCGTATCCCATAGTCGTCCCACAGGACTACAGGGTTGAACGAGTTGATCAAAAGATCAGTTTTTTCATGTGTTCGACGGTGTGCGCTGAGATCATCAAGAAAGTCAGGCCTGGCAAGGCATCTGAAAACAAGACGCGTGATGAAAGTACTCATAATAGAGACAAGACGCACTTCGGACACCAGCCTTGGACGATTGCTGATAACCAGACTTGTTCTGGATAGTCACCGATATATGGCCCAAGCCCATACACCGCTCTACGGAAATGTCCATCAGGACATTTGACAACCTCAGGAGTTGTCATTCCGGGCTTGAGGGGACGGAAAATTTGGGCAAGGCACGCGTGATAAAGTTGGCGGCAGAACTTTTGATATTGTGGTCTCTTCCACTGCCTTTTGCTCGCTGTAAGACAAGATGAGATACAGAAACCAGAGAGATTGTCAATAAATACTCACTCTTTGGAATAGGAAGGAATGCAACGGGAAGCAAAGCATTTCCATGTGCTCTGCGAGCGACATTGGAAAGGTTACCAGGTGACATGTACACCGGATGGTACTCTTGATGCCCTGTTGCAACGGAAACCGTCGTCTTGTCACTCCCTGCAACAATGGGTATAAACATTGCCCCGTGGGTCGATGGGTCGGCAGCTATCAAGTCCTGCCATATAGTAATAAACTTCCGAAGCTAATGTGTTTGTGTAGGGGAAACGCAACTGCTTGTTTCGTGGCCCAATCTGCAGACATTAAATTTGACCAGACACGGCTACCATCCCCCCTGAACTGCATATACGGTGCATAGTGGATCTTGTCTTTGAAGCCCACTGTCTCCAACTGCTGATGAAGAAGGGTCCGTGAGTCGCGTGTACAGAGTTCAAAGGTGTCTGTCATCCACCGTGGTGGTGTGCCTTCAGGTAATGGTCCACTATAGGACAGTTTGAAGGTTTTCCATGGAGCGTGGCCGTGTTGAATAGAATCGATCGTGGCATAGAGGTCCTGTGCATTAGCCCACGGGATGTTCTCACCATACCCAAGAACTGACGCCAGCCATAAATCTAATGCTTTATTGATCCCCGACTCAGAGGTTTGTTGTTCAACAAAATGAAAGTAAGTAAAATCAAAAGCGACTCGGCTAGGAAAAGGGTCCCAAGACGTATTGGCTTGTGGTGGCAAAGAGGATGGTGGGGGAGGAGTATGAGCCGGTAGAAAATTTCCGTTTTCATCACATGGGTTTGCTAGAGAAGTTTCAGTGAGAAGGTAACAGCCAAGGTAATTGCGTTACTTCACCTGTCAAGAGATGATGTCGACGGTAAAAGAAAACCTCACCATCTTCACCGTTGTCATCTGGTGTGGGAGTTAATGGTTGATGTGATGCATTGTGATGTCTTGTCAGTCCGCTGCTGCTGCTGCATTTTCGTGTACAATCTGGACATGCGTACGAAGAGCGAACACGGTTCATGAGTGGGAAGGCTAAAGTGGTTGCTGATTTGTAATCATAGTGACATCACAGTCTGGGTGCGTGCGGGTACAGTACGAAAAATCATGTTTATTTCTTTGCGAGTATCGTGGACAACGTCGTCACCATCGCCCTCCCCGTCGCCGCCTTCATCTTCACCGTCGCCATCGTGGTCATCGTCGACGCCGCCGTCGTCGTGGTCGTCTTCAAGTTCATCGTTGTCACCGCTGTGGTTGTCTTCGTCGTTGTCGCCTTTGTGTCGTCATCCCTTGCTGTTGTCGCGTCACCGGAGTCCCCATCGTCGTTGTCATAGATGTCGCCGGAGTTATTGGCTCTTGCATTGGCGCGGCGCACACCCACCGCGCTACGTTGTTGTCGCTGTTATAGGCGCACGGGGCTCACATTGACCCCCTGGTGGTGGCGGGGGTATTGAGGCGGTTAGGGGTCCACTTGGGGTAAGGGCCTCGGTAGTGATATCGTCGGTCAGTGGGCGTTGTGCCAGGTCAGCTGCATCGGCCAGTAATCAATGTCAGTGCGATGTAAACTCGAATGGACTGGTACTCATCTTTTTGGTTTTATGGGGGTGGCACTGTTTCCGGCGTTTTGTGAACATCTAAGGCAGGCGCACGCCGGTTTGTAAAGGGGTAATGGTAGTCAGTGGAGGGTGCAAGGGGCGAGAGGTGCGGACTTACGACTAGTCTTCGGGCATGACAAAGTGCCTTGTCAATCATCAGTTGACACGTGAGCGGTTGGCGACGTCCATTGGCGACGCAATGAGGGTGTACAAGTGAAGTAATGAGCGAGGGCGTGGACGAAGGCGGGAGGAGAATAGATGAGGAGAAAGTAACATTGACGCGATGGATATTCTGCGAGGGCTGTTGGTCTGATGTCGTAGGAGACCGAGTCCGAAATGGCAGTCAAGTCACTCACGTGCGAGGGCAAGGATGAGTCTGAATGACGCGACGGCTGGTAAGGACTCGGATGACAAACTGATAGCAAGGCATGGACAGGGCGAGGACAGGGCGGTGGGCCTGACTCTGCTTAACAGGGACGACGCCAACCGTGTCCGCGTAGTACGAGGGCGTCTCATTATCGATGCTTTGTGCGTTTTGTCCGAATACGGAACGACCTTGTGGACGTATCGGACGGCTGCCTCTTGAAGCTTTGTGCTGTGGCTTAAAGGCCATCGCGGAGCCGTGCAGGTAGGGCTCGGAAAAGACCGAGTAAGTGTTGAGATAGTGAAAGTAGGTGAAGCTCAGCGAACTGGAAAAACGAACGTCAATACGTTAAAGTAAAGATAATACTTGCTGAGCTCTGCGAAGCCGTTCACGAATGTGGGAACCTGTGCTGACCATAGGAGCCTGGTGATAGTCGCGTCCTGAAACTTGATATTTAACACCCACTTATACAAGTCTAAAGGCGACCTTGACTTGGAACGATCAAGGGTGTAAGGCGTTGAATGAGATCACGAACGAAACTGGACGTACCGGAACAGTTCCAAACACACCATCCGCGCAAGCAAATTCAGTTAGTTGGCCACCAAGATTCGGCCACCAAGACATGCTACCAGTGGGAACCCATGGTTCGGGTACGGTACCCGTACCCGTACCCGAACCCGAACCCGAGGCCGAGGCCGAGGACAGGAGGCTCCTGCAGATTGAAGGACGCGGTTGGAGCACGAAAAGCTCGTTCACGAGCAGTTTGTGCCAGCACCTCCAGCCACAATGGATCTATAACGTACAAAGCGGATATATTTTAACTCCTGCGCTTCCAAATTAGGTTTTAGAGAACTAGCCGAGTTTTTGGAACACCGTGCTTCGTCATTCGTCATCACAAGTGGACCAAAGTAGTGTAGCTCAGAGAAATCTGAGCACTGTACTCTAGATTTTGGCACTGTCAAAGCTAATTTCAACTCACCGCGCTTTGCTAGCTCCGTCCCAATCGGTCTTCAATACAGTTACTGTACAGGTTCTCACAAGGGTTCCCAACAAGGTTCCCAAAATTTGGTTCACAGTTTCACAATTTCAAATACGGCATCGAACGGATTTGAAACGGAAACAGGATGTGCGCACTCTTGGGTGCACTCGCAAAAATCGACTTGGTACCATATTGCCCATTGATGAGTCCATATTGTAAGTCCCCGTTGAAAGATTGTAATTTGACTATACGATCGACCGACAAATTCCGAGTCATACCATAAGTAACCTAACGCTGAGCCCCTACCGTAGCGACACTACTATCACCGACAACGAGACCAGCAATGCGATGCGCCCTCTCCCTCATCTTTGCTCGTTCATGAGCCTGAAAAGCTATGTTGTACTCCATCGAAACGTGTTGTTTGAATATTCCTGCAGCCTCCTCTGTCATCCCGACCTGGTTTGATGCATAAAAACGAGTCTTGAGCAGGCTGGCAGCTTCAAGGTAATAAATTCTGAGTCCCTGAAGATTCCCCTCGTACTGGAGGAAGCCCTGTTCCGGGTACTCGGCATTAAGTGCGATGAGGATCCCTTTAACATCGAACTCAGCCTTGACACCGGCACATTGGGGACTCGGGTCAAAATAAATTGCATGCTGCCAAGTGAGGGGGCGATAAGCCTTGTGCACCAAGGGATCGACTTGATATTGAGTGGTAGAATTAACGGACTGTGCAGCATGCGGGTGATCAAGGGTCGGAAGAGCTGTCTCCACTGCCCATGGTAATGGAGTCAAATGAGGACGGGACGGCACAAGTACACAAGTACGTACCATCCTCGGACAGACATTGCGTGGGGGTTTGAACACGCAATGGGAAAGCATGTAACATGTCGCCATCAGGACCGTGGAAAGAGGGAGAAGGCGAAGAAGGCATGGATTATCGTAAGGATTGGTTGTATCAAGAGCCTAGAAGCGGGAATACAAGATACGGAAGTTAAGTACTGAGTGATGACGGTCAGTCAGGTGCTCCCGAAGGATACAAAGGCAAACATACTAAAAGTTGAACCCCCGGCGCAGTCATTTGCTACCGTTCCCGCCTACCCCTTGAATTTTTATTTTCTTCTTCTTTCTATCCATCATCCACCCAGACGCTCTTTAATACTTTCTTTACTAGATGTCAGCACTGCACCAATCTGCACGCAACAAGGCTAGACAAGGAATAGTCGAGTCAGAGACCTCGTCTGTACCAGACTCTCGCAAGACAGCTGCAGCTGAGAGGCGTCAGTCACCGAAAGGAAAGCCGAAAGGCAAAACCCAACGGGCGGCACCAAAGGCGAAATCGGTAGCCAAGTCAACTAATCTTACCGCAGGAAGCAACGTAGGAACGGAATCTGAGTCAGACAATCCTGTCCAGAGTGTACCACACAAACGAGGTCTTCCAAAAGGCCAAGACACTGGCGAGGATTCAGCTACTCAAATTGTCGAGCCAGTTGGGAAGAAACCGAAAGTTGGGGTACACACAGCGCCGGAGAGTCCCCGCGTCAAGACGAAGAAGCCTATCCCTCCACGGTCTCCACTGCCCCAGCGTATCAATCGTGTAGTACAGCCAGGCAAGCCAGTCATGCCGCGGCCGAAGCGCACATCAGCGGAGGTCGCTGCTGCTCAGGCTGAGAAGGTTAAGTTGTCGCAGGAGGCGGAGGAACTGGACAAACAGAACAAGCTCGCATTAGCCGAAATGGAGCTCAACGAAGAAGCGCAGGATGCAGTAGAAGAACGTATGGCTGTCCGACACCTCGCAGACTTACGATATTCCGAGAAAGAAGACCAAGCCGAACCTAGGGACGATGTACTCGAGGAGCGCCCAGTGGACGAGGATGGACCACAGGATGAGAATGATGAGCCCCCCCGCTCGGAAGACGAGTGCTTGGAACCCGAAACTATGCCGGTGAGTTCAATGAATGTTGCCTCACAATGTTGGTTCATGGCTCAACACATCTTGCGATGCACAACAGAAGGCCCAGGGGAAGAAGAAAAAGCCGGCCAAAGGAGAGACGAGGAAAGCCGTTGAAGCCATGACAGCAGAGTTGAGACAAGCACGCGAAGAAACTCTCGTTAGCAAGAGACCAGGGGCGAATAATAAGACGTGAGTTACGATTGATGTTGATTGTTGATTGTTGATTGTTGATTGTTGATTGTTGATTCGAAACCAATCACGTGAATGTCAGTGAACCGCCGCGCAAACACCTCAGGGAAACCGTCCAAGCGAGCGTCCGAGTCACAAAACCGTCTGGCTTCTTGAATAATTGGCAGTCAAGAGCTGTCTCTGGAGGTGGTCAGACTAAAGGAACCCCTAACACTCGAGACGATGCTGTCCTTTCTGACAATGCTCTCGGTGGCCTCGCCGACGAGGATGCAGATTCAAAGCGACCATCGCCGAAAATGTCAAAAGGTCGGGATGTGACACGAAAGAATGAGGTGAGTTCTTGAGTTTGTATTTGTCGCACTCTATGCCAATCAATTCAGATCATCCGTATCACGGGCAGTGACTCTGAGGTCGAAACATCCAACGCTTCTAGAAAATCATTGCGCGCACCAACTTCCCGTCTCACAAAGCAAACGGTCAAGTCTGAACCATCGTTCAGCTCGAGCAATGGCACCTCTAGGGATGATGAACACAGGGTGCCCTCGTTTATCGTGTCTGACTGGACTACGCGGTTCCTTCCGACGTTGTATCACATTATGTTCTGTTCAGAGAGGCCATTCCATGATTTCGGCAAAGGCACTGGTCTTCTGCGGACTGTTCAGCAGGTCGTCGACCTCATTTTCCCCGACCATAGCTATTTTGTGACAGTCGAGAGTAAGCTTTACGTAAATGTAGCAACATTTTTGCCTCTCTTCACTTTCACCACTCGCTAATCTCATCTTCGTTGTAGGCTTACGATCGGCTTGTCGAAAAGCGGTCCGAATTTGGTGTACGTGCTCTTCAAGTTGTCGATAAACTTTTCAAACAAGTTGAATACACGAACAACGTACGCGCGGTCTCCGAGTATGCCATATGGGCCACAAAAAGAGATGGGCCCGCACTATGGGGGGTTCCATCACCTCAGGGAGTATCGTCTCGTGACGAAGACTATGTTGTAAGAAGTCCGGTATTTACCAAGGTTCGAGGCTCATCGTTTACCTGCTAGAAAGCCAAGGACCTTTTCGAATCGCAATATATGATCGACGTATTGACATCACTCGTTAAGAAGCCAATGGAAAACTCCCTACTTCTCGAGTACGGACATCCCAAGGGTGCTGTTGCCCTGGCCGCTGCGGGAGTATGTGACGACTCAGATTCTATGGCCATTTAAGGAGCTAACCGCCCCGTAGGTTGAACGGGCATTTTTTGCCTTTCACAGTGGCTGGAAAGCCCGTGTTAGCCCATTTTCACGGGACAGCCATGGGGAAATTGTTGCCGATTACGTGGAAAATTTGAATGCTTTTAGTGAACGTCATTGGAAGTCACTGCTGACTGCGTGTGGCCTCAAGAGAGAGGGGCAGGTCAAAATACGTTCATTGGAATCCGCACGTCACGTGCTCTACATTCCGAGTAGTCCTTAAGACTACGTACTTGGAAGCTCTCCATATTTTCGTGGCAGTGTTTCAACTGGCAACTTTGCTGGCACCTAAACTGGCCCAGCTCACCCCCCCCCTAACATGTCACATGACATCACGTAACCACAAATCCAAAAACTCGGAACTAAAAATAATTTTGGACTTGAAAATTATGTAACTTATCACAAACATAAACACGACATAATCGTGTTCTGTTTTTTTTCTTTTTTTCTTTTATTTGTGTGGTGCAAATATAGTACAAACAAAGGCAAATAAGGTAAGCACTGCCACGCATGCAGCGTCCAACACCCCCCTCAGGCTGTCCCTTTGAACGCGCGGCCGGCCCTTCCCCTCTTCCTCCATCCTTTAGCCCCCCTTTTCGACCCCGTGCGCAGGAGGAGTAAGCGCAGGACCGCGCGGGACAGGTACGTCCCCCCCTTTCGCCTCCGTCTCCGTTCACGTCGAACAGGAGACCCGAACACCGCCCCCGCCCCCGTTGACTCGCGAATGGGGGGCTGCGCAGGAAGTGGCTTGCCACCCCCGTTTGCGCGCAATGGGGGCGCGACACTCCCTCCCCGCCTCCCTCGTTCACGCGCGAACAGGACACGCGAACGCGGGACAAGCCCCCGCCCCCGCCACCGTAGCCGCCGCTCCCGTTTCCGCGCAAAGGGGGCGGCGGCATGGGACAGGTACGTCCCCCGCCTCTGCCCCCCCTCGCCCCCTCGTTTGACACGCGAACAGGCCATGCGACCCGGGACGGCGTGGGACAAGGCACGCGCACCCCCCCTTCCCCCTCTTACCGGGGACCCGCGCGCCCAACGCCAGAGGCAGCGCGGCCTCCCCCCCTCGTTTGCGCACAGAGGCCATACGCAAACGAGGGGTCCGCGCAGGGGTGAGAACGGGCGCGCCCCCACACCCTTTGCGCCCCGCCCCCGTTTCCATGCACGGGCAGTGCGCGATCAGGAGCGCACGGGCAGTGTGCGAACCGGAACGCGCAGAAGCGGCGGCCCCTCCCCTGTGCATACGACACAGGGGCAGGCGAACCGGGGGCGCGCTCAGCCCCTGGGCAGTGCCTCCCCCGCCCCTGCGCTAGAGCCAAACCCGAACGGGCGGCCGCGCGGAAGCACCCCCCCCCCTTCTCCCGCGGGTTCGCGCGCAAGGGCGAAACGCGAGGGCGGCCGCACGGAAGCGCCCCCCCCCCATTCCCCCAGTTGGCGCGCCAGGGCAAAACGCGAACGGGGGCCGCGCGTACGCCCCCCTCTCCCGCGGGTCGGCGCGCAAGGGCGAAACGCGAGGGCAGCCGCACGGAAGCGCCCCCCCCATTCCCCCAGTTCGCGCGGCAGGCAAAACACGAACGGGGGCGGCGCGTACCCCCCCCCCTCTCCTGCGGGTTGGCGCGCAAGGGCGAAACGCGAACGGGCGGCCGCACGGAAACGCCCCCCCCCCCCCCTTCCCCCGGTTCGCGCGCCAGGGCATAACGCGACCCGCGCGGCCACCCGGGAGCGCGCCCCTCCCCGTGTATGCGCTCCGGGGGCGCGCGGGTTGGGTGGTGCGTGACTGGGCGGCGCGCAAATGGGGGGCGCGCTGTAACCCAGTGCTGCCCCACTCTGCTTTGCGCACAGGGGCAGCACACACATACGTGCTGCCCCTGTGCGCAAAGCGGAAGAGCACCGCCTCCCCGGTTTATAAATGCGAGGGTGAGGATAATGGGCGGGGTGCGGGGGCCATGCGGAATAGGGCGCGCGGCCCCCACATCCCCCTCGACTTAGACAAAAAAAAGTACATAGATCATGTAATCTTTATTAACTAATAAACTTATTTTCTTTTGATTACAAAACATATAAGTAAAAGGTTTAATTTGCTTTTGTTTGAACTATATTTACACCACACAAATAAAAGAAAAAGAAAAAAAACAGAGCACAATTATGTCATATTTATGTTTGTGATAAGTTACATAACTTTCAAGCCCAACATAATTTTTGGTTCCGAGTTTTTGGATTTGTGGTCACGTGATGTCATGTGACATGTGACATGTTAGGGGGGGGGGTGAGCAAGGACAGTTTGGCACCTACTTTTGTCATTCACTAATATTCACTACTTGTTCCGCATTGCTAATTAACACCTAATTTACTCTACTTTATGAATACTTACTGAGGCTACTACTACTTCACCATCGCTTGCATCGCCTTTCGTTGAACTCTAGAAATTACCAATGATAACCTATTCTTAAAACGTATCCTTATTTTCGCGACAACCCCCCGAGCGGACTTTCATCTCCGTCTCGTTTGGTTATGTCTCAACATGCCTCGTCCAACAAGGCCGCATACGCCCTCGTCTCGGGCTTGTTTTTCGCTTTCTTCCTCTTCCTCGCTCTTATCATTCTCTGTCAACCTTTCCCAATGGTGCCGAATGGGATGACCTGGGTGTTGGTGATGCTGCTGGTCCTATGATGGTCAATCGGGGTCGTAGAGGTGCCCTCTTGTTTTCCTACAGTCTTCATCACTTGACGAAGTACCAACACTGAACAATAAACTACTCTCCCCAACCTAAAATATATGGACAGCCAGACGGACCTCGCGTGGAGGATGTGTGGTATCCTTACCGACTGGTTGGTATAGGCCCACATGGGCTTCCGCTTCCCTGAGACACTCTGCCTTGCTGTGAGCATCATCGACCGCTTTCTCTCTGCGCGTCTCGTATCTCTTGCTAACAGTCTGTTGGCATTAGGCATGTGTTGCTTGGATCTTGGCACTGCCTGTAGTCAACTTCCTGTCTGAGATCCTCCAGGCGGACATGCGCTTCCGCCTCCTCCCTGAGACATTCTACTCTTCCGTGAGTATCATCGACCGCTTTCTCTCTGTTCGTGTCGTGTCTCTTGCTCAGAGTCTGTTGGTATGTTTCTTGGGTCGTGGCACCGCCTGTAGTCAACTTCCTGTCTGAGGTCCTTCAGGTGGACATGCGCTTCCGCCTCCTCCCCGAGACACTCTACCTTACATCATCGATCGATTCTCTCTGCGCATGTCGTGTCTCCTGTTAACCTACAGTCTATTGGCATTAAGTGCGTGTTTGTTGGATCGTGGTACCATCTGACAACTTCCTCTATTGCGCCAACTCGTCGTATTCAGGAGAGATCATTTAGGTGGACATGCGCTTCCGCATCCTCTTTTTTTTTTTTTGTGGATCCACCTTCCGCTTCCTCTCTACCTTGCCGTGAACACCATCGACGGCTTTCTCTCTGCGCAAGTCATGTCTCTAGTTAAATTACAGTTGGTTGGCATTAGGTGCGTGGTTTTTGGGCCATGGTGCCATCTGCAGTCGATTTCCTCTATTGTGCCGACTCATTTTGTTCAGGGGAGATCTTTCAGGCGGGCATGCGCTTCCGCCTCCTCTGGGACACCTACCTTACTGTGAGCATCGTCGACCGTTTTCTCTCTGCGCATGTCGTGTCTCTTTGCTGAGTTACAGTTGATTGGCATTAGGTGCGTGTTTCTCGGATCGTGACCCACCTGTAGTCAACTTCCTTTCTGAGATCCTTCAGGCGGGCATGCGCTTCCACCTCCTCCCTGAGACACTCTGCCTTACTGTGAATATCATCGACCGCTTTCTCTCTGCGCATGTCGTGACTCTTGCTAACAGTCTGTTGGCATTAGGTGCGTGGATCGTGGCACCGCCTGCAGTCAACTTCCTTTCTGAGACCCTTAGGCGGACATGTGCTTCTGCTTCCTCTCTGAGACTCTCTACCTTGCCGTGAACATGTGCTTCCGCCTCTTTGAGACACCTACCTTACCGCGAACAACACAAACTACCTTTTCTCTGCGCGGGTCGTGCCTCTTGCTAAGTTACAGTTGATTGACTCTAGGTGCGTGTTTCTCGGATCGTGGCACCACCTGTAGTCGACTTCCTCTACTGTGCCGACTCACACAGAGGCCGAGACCTTCAGGTGGAGAACTTCTGTACGTCCTCAATATACCAGAATGGAAGATGAGTTACCCAACCCTATCCATTTTCTTCCTCGGGTCAGCAAAGCGGACGAGTACAATGTCCAGGTGTCCAGGCGCGCACTGTCGCAAAGTACCTCTAAGAGATCGAGTGCATAGAGTTAATTGATCGCCGCACTACCTTCTCCATTTGCTGCAACCTTGATGTAGTTGGCTCGCTTCGTGCTGGGGGAAAGAGGACTGGGTATGTCCGCCAGTGACAGACCTTCCATGTGCAACAGAGTTGACAATGGAACCCTCTAGACATCGAACTTGGTACGCTACCCGTTATACGCCGAGAGTTCACTGCAGTTCTTAACTACATCCCGGAGCCGGTCCGGCACCCTTCGTTCTTTGTCTTCCCGACCAATACACCATCTCATAACCAGCACGCATGTCTCACTGCCGTGAAGATTCAGGGTGTTGATGCGCTGAAGCTGCCAAATACTCCGGCTTCGTACCTTTTCAGCGCCGTCATATCTAATGCAAAGCCCTTGACGCGTAAATAACCTCTCGTCGGAGTCCACGACCATCTAAATAGGTCACACCCTGCGTAACGCAGAACTAAAACGGTCACTCCTAATGCTGTTCAAATACACATCACTTTGCCTCTATCATTGTATCTCCTGCTATAGTGTCTTATCTACTGAAACGTTGGTGTTTACTCCCCTTGCTAGCCTTTAACGTCGGCCCGAGGTAGCCAGCTGACCGAACACTGGCGTCTAACATGGCACTATGACGTATTTTCTTGCACTGAGTCCACACTAGAGGCTTCTGACACTGCACGGGATAAAACTCCAAGAAAACACGATTGTTATGATATCTATGCGAAAGGACACCCTTCGGTAGAACGACGAAGAGGATGCCACGGACAAAACATAAATATCTTGGGAGGCTAGTCGTCAGTACGTACATAACTTTGAGCAAAGTGTTGTTGTACTCGTTACATGACCTACAGGTGCAAAATGATCATTGGATTTTCGGTATTACACTGAATTTATCAAATCGTACATTCCTCCCGGTGGTGACAAAGAGACGTGTGTAGTTATCGCCATTGATCTAGCCACGGCCAGGGATTTTTCCGATGGTAAGCTGAAGCCCGAGACGTGCCGTCTCTGCAAGAATATGAATATGCAGAAGGCTGTTCGAGGTACGTCCTCTTGCCCGACAACGGCGTGGCGTATCCAGATTACCACCGCCTGTCCTGCGTTGCACAAGTCCGCACCGCTCGCTGTCGTCTTCCCACTTCACGAGGAGTCAGAAAGGGCAAAAGCTTGCATACGCGTACGCATTCCGCGCCGATGATGTACGAGTCTGCTATAAACACGACCAGGTACCCAATATTTCCCTCGACCCTCCTCCTTCCATTACCCCGCGATTGCGTACGCATATGGTACATGTGCAGGAAGGCTCCACACGCTAACGATCGGGTAAGAACGGTCAAGACTGGGAGACAACACCCAACACAAGACTCACCACTACTCCATCTCCGACAGGGGACGGCGGGGGCGGCGGGGGCGGCGACGGGGGAGGTGTCGCAGGAATGTCAAGAGAATCGGGTACTACGCAAGTCAACCTTCGGCTTGGTGACATTTTTGCGGAAGTGTACTCACCGATGGTCAGTTGAATCTTCCTAAGCTTCTGTGGGGTGGTTGGGAGCTCGTCCCTCTTACATTTCAGCGGTTGCATAGGTGTGGGTGTGCGACGAGAAAAGTGAGACGCTCCAGTCGAACAGCCACGTGCAGCGCTGTATCGAGCGTTCGCTTACACGTAACGCACTTTCCGAAACTTTCGTTGTCTTTGCTCGCGTCGTGCACTACTTACGACGGAACGGTGATCCTGGAGGAAGGACTACCAGCTAGCGCGGCAAACAATCGTCCTCTCGACACGGGTGAGCTTACGCGCTTACCTACCAAACCTACTCATCCTCATCCCACCCCACCCACCTCGTCATCTAGACCGCCTCCCCACTCGTCCCCCCCTCTTCTCAGAGTAGTCCCCGTCATCCCAGCAAATTGCGTTTGCACGCGCCGGGACACACCTCAATGTTTAGATGCATGATTGGTGCGCTCCTCATTAACCTTAGCGGACTCTCCAAGGACTTCCCACCACACCCGCCGCCGTTGCACGTACCATCCCCATCTGTAACTGCAGTAGGTGTTCGGAGCTGTTCGGAGCTGTTCAAGGACACTCCGAACAGCTCCGAACAGCTCTGAACAGCTCTGAACACCTAATTGCGTTTACAGATGCCCATGACCTCGACAAGATGTAGCCGGCGTGAGCAGGGCTTCGGCCAACGTATCCATGTGGTCTTAGGTGCGTTCTTTGTTGTGTTCTACTTTTTTGCTTTGCTTTGCGGCGCCATGCGATCGCAACACGCAAGCTGCGACGCTACCCCAGCACGACGGACGAACCCCGCCACCATGCCACGACGGCACGTGAACCGCCACCCGACGACGCTACCGATACTCCGCCACAACCTCGGCCCTGCGACCGACCAGGCGAAGAACGTAGCCGACGTGAGCACTTCTGCCAACGTATCTATCTGGTCTTAGGTGCGGGTTTTATTTTATTTTACATTTTGCTTTGCTTTGGGACGCCATGCGATCGCAGCACGCAAGCCGCACTACGACACCGCACCGTGCCGCCCCGCCGCGATGCTACCCCGGCGCGATGCCACGACGGCATGCGAACCACCACCCCACGACGCCATCGGTCTCCGCCACAACCCTGGCCCTGCGACCGCGACCAGGTGAGGTCCTCCATGACGTCACGACGCCGTGCGAAACGCCCGTCGCGACGCGCTATGCGCTCGCAGCACGCAAGCCGCACCCGCTGCGACGCCACTCCAGCACGACGGGCGAACCCCGCCACGATGCCACGACGGCGCGCGAACCACTGCCCCATGGCCCTGCGACGACCACCCAATCGCCGCCGCCAACACTGCCACCCCGACCCTGCCGCGCCGCTGCCGTTCTTCCTATAGACTAGTTCTTTGTATTTATTTAATTCCAATTAAATATTATTATTGTTATTGTTATGATGATTGCAATTAAATGTTATTATTATTATTATTATTATTATTATTATTATTATGCTGCTGCAAATATGTGCTGGTGACCTGATGTGATTTGGTCAAAGATATGATGACTAATCATATGACCAATCATATGACTGACACTTAATTGCCATTTTGATCAACTTGTTGAGCTTGTGAACTGGTCAGCAGGCTGGTCATCACTCTGTAAGGAGATTGTTGAAGATTTGACATGGCCTGTCAACTGGTCAACTTGCTAACTTTGGCTAACTTTTGGGGGTTGTACCAGCTGGCCCCAGCTGGTACCAGTGAGGAAAGTAACCTGTCAAAACACTGATGCACTTGTCCCTCAGCGCCGTCCTCTCATCTCCTGCACCCTACATCTCCTCTCTGAAGCCTTGTCAGCTTGGGCCATACCAAGCGACCCGATGGCACCAGCATTTCCCTGGGCCAACTCAACTACCATCTGCCTCAGGCAGGAAGTTGTTACAGATCCCATTGTCAACACCCTGACAGTGTCACAGTGGTGTGACAGTGTTCATCGTTGCAGCCAGATTGTGATTGTGCGATGCTACTACTATGTTTATGTTTATATTTATATCTGTATAGTACTATACTATCATGCCTTGCCCCTCATGATCTGAGTCGAGAAAACCTGAGTTGAGAAAGGTTCAAGGTGCAGTTCAGTCCAGAGTCCAGACCGGCCCAGGGTTCACCATAATTTTGGTTGATGGTGAACCCTGAACTGGACCTTCTAGCCAGGTGGCTGCAGCGGTGAACCAGGAACCGGACCCAAACCTGAACCAGACCTCGGGTGCGGTCCAGTGTGGTTCGGGTCCAAACCCCAATCCGGACCAGACCACAGCATCCCTATTACAGCAGGTTTCATAACAGTTGTCATGCCCCAAATTTAGCAACCATACAGACTTCCAAAACTCAAGAGCGGGGTTCATAGCTAAGTGGATGAGGAAATTCTCGAGAAATGGGGTTATCATACAGAATCAGGGTTATGGAATAGATATCTTGAAAAAATGAGGTTGTGGAATAATTACTATGATTACAGCAGTATTCATAACACTTGTCACCTCACAACCACTTTGGGGATATAGGCGGGATTTGAATGGGTACCTTGGTGACCATGCTGAATTTCTTTCCCACAAAAATTAATTGTGGTAATTAATACATGTATTTATCTATTCTACTTATCGGTTTTGAAAACCAATTGTGAAAAAACTGTCGTTCGGCGTAGTCAGGCAGCGTAGTCGGGCAAATGGAGTCGTCATCGGATGAGCAATTGGCTCATACTTGGGGTATCAGCCTCAGGATGGGAGACGTGGAAGTGGTTGGCCTGGGTGAAGAAGTAGTGGAGAAGGCGAGGGCGATGTGAGGGAAAGCTGATATTCAATTACAAGGTGAGTAGACTTGTAAGTCCACTCACCCGCTACCGGGATCTGACATACATACAGAAACTCTACTTAGTAGTACTTACCTATGTTGTACAAGGCCTGTCCAAGTCCCAATGTCCTTGCATGAGAGGCCAAGGTTGCCAGCAACGCGCGGCTCTCAAGGCGGCTCTTTGAGGTTGGGGGATAGTGATCGAGGGAAGGTGAAAGCAGGACCACAGTTCGTTGTCAGAGTGTCACTTGTCACTTGAAGTGATGGGTCGCGGGAATGTGCGTGCAGGGGATTGGTACTCAGGAGGGAAGGTGGTGATGAAGGAAAGAGGTGGAAAAGACAAGGTGTAAGACATCACGTGATGCATGACAGAGCATGACAAACATGAAATAGCGGCGACGGCGACATGGCTCAGAAATGAGCTCGAGATTGCATCTTTGTAAGGGTAGAGCACCACTTGGCGAGAACGATCCAAAAAATGAAAGATATCGTTAAGAATGGAGGACTTGGGTGGAGCCTGAGCAAACAAAGACAACATGAGGTTCGGGGGTGCAGCCTGCCAGTGTCTATGAGCATGGGGGGCAATTGTCAACGTATTTGTGTGACCTCATGTCATGGTTGAACGTCATTGAACGTTGAACTTAGGGGCCTCCGGTGAGGATCGCAACCGAGGACTGGTGAGAAAAAGGGAGGAGACGGATAGTGGGCTCACTGGTGGTTTTTTGCAAGTTTTTTGGGGCCTTTTCCTGGAGACCACCGAGGTCAGTGGGGAATACCTAGGACGACATGCACACCAATGTCTTTTAGCTGTGCACGCAGGCACTCAATGGGGGATTTGTGATAACAGTTCAGTCAGTTTGGCAGCTGTGGCTTCGCTTGCGGCGTAAGGAGTGGAGGGCACAGTGAGTTGAACCGTAAGTGGCACAATGCCAGGCATAGCAGCGCGATAACTATTCCATAGTCCCATTTTGTCAAGATATCTATTCCATAACCCCAATTCTGCATGATAGCCCAATTTTTTAAGAATTTCTCGGTCTACTTAACTATGAACCCCGCTCTCGGGTTTGAATGTCCGTATGTCTGCTAAAAAAGGCAGGTGACAGGTCACAGGTGTTATGAATACCACTGTAGTTTTTGTGGGAAAGAAATTCGGCATGGTCACCAAGGTGCCCATTCAAAGTTTCAAACACCGCCTATACACCTAAAGTGGTCGTAACATGACAACTGTTATGAAACCTGCTGTAGTGGGTAGTAGATTCTGACCCCCTCAAAGTTAGCATTTGAGTACCCGATGGGTGTGCAATGTGCATAAATGCATTTTTCCCCGTTCTCGAGCAATTCTCGAGCCTCCAAGGATCGCTTCAGCGTGTTAGATAGGACGGTTAGGTAACCTAGTTACTATCTTTTGCTATCTAACACATCGCTTTTCCAAAAAAAAAAAGGTTATTCCAAGGTTCTCGCGTGAAATTGCACCATAAACGCTCTCATATTGCTCCAACCATTCCAGTACTTTGGACTTCAGGCCACCTCACAGACTCATTGTGTCGCAGACACCATCTCGCCAACCCTCCGTAATCATGCGCTACCATTGTATATCTGTGCTCTCTGTCCTCGCCATCGGTCTCCTTGGCGGTCTTCAAGTTGCGAAGCCCCTCTCAGCACCTTGGGACCACATGCACATCAAGCACTCCTGGAACGCCGTCCCGAGGAACTGGGAGAGCCTAGGTCATCCGCCTTCTGGCACCACAATCGACCTTTACATTGCCCTCAAGCCTCGGCGTGAGAACGCCTTAGTTGACGCGCTCCACGAGGTCAGTGAACCTAGGCATCCAAGGTACGTCCATCACCACTCCTCCGCTAACGCATGTTCTCACGAGTGTCATCGCTCCGATGCAGATATCGTTCATACCTGACTAAGGAGCAGGTGGCCGAACTCGTCGCACCGCGTCCAGAGACGCTCGAGCTCGTGAATTCCTGGCTCGAACACCACGGCATATCCTCTTCGTCCATTTCTATGACGCATGGCCGCAATACATTGATGCTCAAAGACGTGTCCGTGACCCAAGCCAACACACTCCTCGGCGCATCGTACCAGCTCTACAGGCACACCAAGAGGGGCGAGACCATTGTCCGCACTGTCGGTTATTCGCTTCCCGTGGCGCTGCACTGGCACGTGTTGACTGTGGTGCCTACGACGTCCTTTGTCTCCCCGCGCACGCAATGGCAGACACCGCGGAATCGCTCTGACAGGGCAGTGAAGTCGACATCGGGAGAGACTGCGACGATGCTATCGAGCCGTGCAAAAGTCAATTACGTCACGCCGTCGTTCCTGCGCTGGCTGTACGACACGGAAACCTATACACCCAATGCTCCGGGCGAGAATATGCTCGGGATCGTGGGATTCTTAGGGGATTACCCGAGCCCGGCGGACCTGACGGCGTACATGCAGAAATATCGCTCTGAAGCCAATGATGCGACGTTCACCGTCGTAGAGGTCAACGACGGGGGGTACGACCCGACCCACCCGAACGGAGAGGCAAACATGGACATCCAATACGCTGAGGCCATGGCGTATCCGACCCCTCACATCTTCTACAGCACCGGCCAAGGGCCGGACACCGACAATCTCGTGGCCTGGCTGGAATACGTCCTTGACCAGGAGAACATCCCTCAGACCATCAGCATATCGTACAGCCAGGAAGAGTATTTCATCCCGTTGGAATATGCAATCTATGTGTGTGACCAGTTCGCGACGCTCGGTGTACGTGGCGTCAGCGTCCTCCAGTCGAGTGGTAACGACGGCATCGGCGAAGGGACCTGCCAGAGAGACGGCGGCACCGTCCGGTTCGAACCCACGTTTCCCGGAACCTGTACGTGTGGCGATTTTTCTCAGATTGGACGTAGTACACGGGTCCAGGACGCTCACCGCATCGCCACGCTCTTGCAGGTCCCTATGTCACCGTTGTCGGCGGAACGATGGACTACGAGCCGGAGGTCGCAGCGGTGTACCCCAACGGCTTCTCCGGCGGCGGCTTCTCGGACTTATTTAAGCGCCCGCCGTACCAGGAGGAAGCCGTGTCCACCTTCCTCCATGACCTCGGGAACCGGTATCAAGGCTTTTACAAGTATGTTCGCTTCTGTGACCTGATCTAACCCATTCGTAATTTGTACTTGGTGCAGCGCTTCTGGCCGCGGCATCCCCGACATCGCCGCGCAGGCCATCGGACGGATTATTCTCAAGGGAAAAGATTACAGGGTGAGCGGTACAAGTGTATCAACTCCCGTGCGTCTCTCTCCCCCCTCCTCCTATTTGGGTCGTCCGTCCTTGAGCGCCCAGTTGACTGCCAATTTACAGATTGTGGCAGGCATAATCTCGCTGCTTAATGACTGGCTGATTTCGACAGGTCAGGAACCTCTCGGCTTCCTCAACCCCTGGCTGTATGGAAGAGGCTCCCGGGGTCTCACCGATATCACAGAGGGCTCGAATCCGGGCTGCAACATGGATGGATTCTCCGCCATCGTTGGATGGGACCCTGTGCGTTCCACCAGACTTGAAACTTCTTCACTTTCGACGTTGGATGACCCTGGGCTACGCAGGTCACGGGTCTTGGAACGCCTAACTTCCGCAGAATGCTGGCAGTTATTCCGAGATAGTAGAGTTTACGTTTCTGAACCCAGCCAGCCAATTGCTTGGGGAAATGGCACTATACATGTGCCGTGAAAGGCCACTTACCCACTCATCCACGCAAAGTCAAGGTCGAAACCGGCAACCGAAGACATTCGACCTCAAATGTGGTCACGCTTCGGTGCACGACGCACTCCATCCTACGACTCCTGGGAACCCGAATGAGGAAGATATTTATTGAAAATGAGCAGACTTATACTCATGGGGTGACTCACCCATCAGGGTGTCCATGTAGGTCACGGTGGCACAGTACGGTTTTTGTTTGTTTTTCGAATCCATTTGAGTGCGCCTTGGGGTACATGGCGCTATGATAACACGGATGCTTCCCGTCCCAATTGCACTGTACGGTTTTTCACCGCTACAGTACCGCGGAAGTTGCAGACTCGGACGGTGTTGACTAAATGATAGTTCCCACGTTCACTTCTTGCAGCACACCGCACCGTTCACCCTGATGCCCACATCAGCACCGCGAAAGCTAACAGCAACCGATTCGGAAGACCTCGGTGATTCCCCAGTCACTGTTATTGACAACTTATTGTTGGCGGTTGTCAGCTGTCAGCTACTCCACTACAAGCACCCCTTCGTGCTGACACATCCATTCGCTTCGTCTCATGGATTGTGTGATGGGGCAACTGCCGTTTTTGCAGCTTCGCCAACACGCACACTGGGCACGGCAGGAAAGCGAACTGCTTGCAAGTGGGGTCGCAAAGCCAGAAGAGTGGAGCGTCGAGGATGAGCCTGAGGGGTAGCCAGACGACGTCGCCCGGCGTGGCCCGGCCGAGGTACGACGGTCGGATCCGTCACATCATCCGTGTGCTAGCCTCGACAATGCCTCATTCTGCCATGGTCCCCCACCCTCGATTCTGAACTTGGACAACGTGGGCCAGAGCCAGCGGAGCCGTCGGGTGACTCGGGTGACTCAAGGAACTCAGGCGTTGTACTGGGAAGGCATACAGTTTGGATACCAACAAGGGTGTCCTCACTGTGGTGGTGATTGCAGATTCATTGCACCACCCGAGGGAGACAGTAAATTTTGTCTGCAGCACCAGCTTGATGAGGTAGACTCGAAAGTAGGCATATAAGGGCCTCAAGTGAGTACGTTTTCCCTCACCCTCTTTATTGGTTCATTGCTCTTCTCATCGAATATTATTGGTATTATTGGTGTAGTTCAAGGCTCACTTCCGAGTCGTCTGGGGCTACCAGATTATGAGTTTGGCGTGGACCATGCCCTCGGACGGCGATGTCGTTTTGACCGTCAATATGCCCATAGATGTTCCAATCATGTTGTATCTGACCCATACCTCCGGAATC
>JAKELI010000657.1:0-25628 GCA_021525025.1 Lactarius hengduanensis
CGCGCCGCCACATCCACGCCGCTTCCATCCCTACAGTAGTACTAATATCATGTATCTGTTTTAAATAATATTATTTTTATGCATTAAATAATGTGGCAAAATTGGTGTGACTGTGACTTGGTGTGACCTGACTATGATATGACCACTATATTTGGTAAGAGATATTTGACTAATATATTATAACTAATAATAGATATGATAATGTGATGTGATTTGGTCAAAGATATGATGACCAATCATATGACTGACACTTAATTGCCATTTTGATCAACTTGTTGAGCTTGTGAACTGGTCAGCAGGCTGGTCATCGCTCTGTAAGGAGATTGTTGAAGATTTGACATGGCCTGTCAACTGGTCAACTTGCTAACTTTGGCTAACTTTTGGGGGTTGTACCAGCTGGTACCAGCTGGTACCAGCTGGGGCCAGCTGGGGCCAGCTGGTACCAGTGAGGAAAGTTACACGTCAAAACACTGATGCTGGGAAGAGGTTATAGAGGATCATGGGTGTGGAGACGGCGATGATGACGACGATGAAATTGAGGTACTTGCTTAGATTCCGAGTCAGACATTGAGATTGTGAGCTTCTTGAACTTCTTGAACTGTCGTATATAATGGTATGTTCGAAATATATACAACTTGAACTGTGGTACTACCAAGCCAAGGCTAGCCGGGGCTACCAGGCTCAGGGCCTAAGACGTCGAGGCCCACAAGTACAGTCTCAATCCCCGAATTTCCGGGCCCTAAGCCCCCAGGAGACGAGCCTAATGGCAGGCTTTTGAGCCGGGCCGGGCCCGCAAACCACTATCTCTGATGTGTATATTGAAGTTGTTTTCTCGTGTAGATCACGGACGCGGTACACGCAAACGGGCCATCCATTTATCTCCAGTCTGGGTCCTCGGGCGTGTAGCCGAGGGCGACGTCCTTCGCAAAGCGGCGGCTATGAGGTCGTTGCGCCGAGCGCAATTGCGCTCGAGGGCCACGAGACGCCGCACCCGCTGACCGTCGCGGAGATCAAGGAATACGTGCAACTGTACGCAAGCGCTGCAGAGAACGCGGTGCTGAAAGCGGGGTTCCGGAGAGTAGAGGTCCAAGTGACCAGTGGCTACCTCCCGGACCAGTTCCTCCAGCCCGTCACCAACACGCGGACGGACGAGTACGGCGGCTCGCTCGAGAACCATCTGCGCTTCGTGGTGGAAGTTACTGACACGGTGGTCAAGGCGGTCGGCGCGAACAAAGTAGGCCTACATATCAGCCCGTATCTGACATAAAGGGTAAGTTTTTTCCCCGCTTGCGTCGGCTACTGTAGATGACGCCGCTTTCAGGGATGGGGGTGCCGGACCTGATCCCGACATATACAAAGCTCGTGATGAGCATTCGCGACAGCTATCCTGACTTGCGTACCTCCATGTCATCGAAATCACTCATATCGTCGGACCTGTGACAAGGCCGTCGACCAAGTTCCTGCGCGACATACTATGGGGCGACAGGCCATACATCGCTAATGGGGGGCTACGAGCGCGATACAGCCATAGAGGTGATCGAGAAAGAAGGTGGCCTCGTCGCGTTGTTCTGGAGCAAGAAAGAAGACTTCGGTGACAGTCAGATCGACACCCTCGAGGCTCGCGACGCCTTCAGACATCGGCTCCAGCTAGGGCACTCCCTGTGCTCACACGAGGACTCAGCGACACTCACGGGCGCAGGTCGGAGACGCGGTGACTTCACCATCTACACGCACGATGTGGCCCTTCCACTCTTCCCACTATCAACACATTCATTATCTTCGACCCCGAGCCCCAATTTTTTTTAGATGTAGCTTGACCAGGGACGGTCAAGATTTGAGCCCCAGGAGGTGTGAGGCCAATCCGGGCGTTGGGCTCGTTATGCGCGCGCTGTCACCCTCAATCACCTCGGCCGGTTGTATCTTTTATCTCAGGTAGAAATAATACACTGATTATAATTAAATTAAAATTTGAAGTGGGAATTGTAAGTGCTTATAATGCGACCATGAGACTTATGAAAAAATTGCAAGTGCGGCCATGACAGAAATTGTAAGCGCTTATAAATTAGCTGTGTTTGGCCCATGGGAATTGTAAGTTCTCATATCTTACCCAGACGGATGGGCCATGATTGTAGCCCGGTCACAAGCAACAATCACAATTCTATTATGATAATAATACAAGCTTACAGCCGTTTCATATTGATGGGCCATTTTCGGAAAAGCTACTAGCGGGCTGAGTTCTGGGATCTCCCGTCGGCATATTTGCCGAGACTTACCGTGAAAAAATAAATAAAAGACCAGGCAAGAAATATGACAAAAAAAAAGAAAACAAAACAATAAGCCTTATCTTTTCGATCAGATCTCAGATAAGTGGTTATACTTGACCTCCGCCTCACTCAGCCCGCTAGTAGCTTTTCCGAAAAACGGTCTATCGATTGAAAACGGCTGTAAATTCTCTGATAATTTGCAAAAGCGAATTTCGACTTTGCTAAGTTAATAAAATTTGATAAAATTTTTAGGGTTTTTTGCTGATGCCTACATCTGATGCATCCTGATCTGTTTGTACACATGCATTCCATCACGCGTGGTCCCAGCTGTATATCTCGGCGCAACATTCCCTTGATGCTTCACGAACATCAAGCGCCCCCGCGCCTAGGTGGGGAGTCGTGAGACTTCATCAGATGACTCGTGGCTGAGCCCTCGTTCCACACGCCGGCAACCTCTCTTCGTCCCCTTTCAAACATTGGCCATTTGAACTCGTATTCTCAGAGAGAATGTCTTCCGCCCACTTACGATAATCGTAGATGCATGGATGCCTATTCCATGGAGACCGGGATAGACATTACCAAACATCCTTTCGCCACCGAGCTTCAAGTCATCGACACTTCTGATGAAGTGTTTCGGCTTCTTGAGGCCAAGGCGAAAGAACTCCAAGACTATCGGGGAGAAAAGTTAACGGACTGCCTCCGCTTCATGGTAAATACACTGTATATACTCAGTGACGCTCTTGGCGAGGCAGTTAGTCTGGTGCGTCACTGAGAGACCATTGTTTTCTGCGGGCGTATCATTTATCATCTATGCTCCAAGGCATCGTTTCCACCCGCAAAGATGATCTTCGTTGGGCTCCATGTCCTCCTCACGGTGCGCATTTTTGCTTTTTCCGGCTTTATCCTTGCGATAGCTGGGTATTTAGGTTACCAGTGCCATCACTTCTGGATACGACGCTCTCGTTGGCTTCTTTGAGCCCCTCGAAAGTTTCCTCAAACCCGCCCAGATTCTTTCCGAGATACCCAACACAGCTTCGACAGCGGGTGTGATCTTGAAAATCATGGTTGAAGTACTCTCCGTACTTTCCATAGCGACGAAGCAGGTGGAGCAAGGAGAGCTCAGTAAGTGCGGTTTCGTCTGCGAATTCGCCATTTCTCAGCGCACTACAGAGAGTTTTGCCGAGAAGCTGTTCGGCTCAGGCGACATCGGGGCTGTGTTGCAGAGGCTGAAACCGACTCACCCAGGACGAGGCCCGCATGACGGTGGTCCAAATTCTAGAGGTCGTCCATGGCCTCGTGTACAATATGAAGGTAGCCCTAGGCGGTACGTGGCGCTCGTCTGGCTTGTTACCTACGTTCGGCTAAATTGCTTTGCAAGTAGACGGAGAGTCATCTCTCGGTGTCATCCGACCAGCTCTGGGTTTGTCCGGCGTAAATTGTTATTGTCCTTTCTTAGGCTAATTATGTCGGTCGACAGTTACGATGCACGAGACGGTGGATGCAGTAAACAAAGTTACTCGTCCGTTTGTTCTGCTTGCATCGATAACCGCCCAAGCTGAACTGGTCATGCAGGCGTTCACAGACTCCAGCGAAATCGAAGGTGGCTCGCACCCCCAGACCCGTCAACAAACTACAACATTGCGCGCGACATCACCCATGAAGGAACTGCAATGTGGTTCTTCCAGAGCAGTACCTTTCGTGGTTGGATGGCGACCGGTTCTCTCATGTGGATCCATGGTATACGTACGCGCTGTTAGACCTTCCGGTGGTTTCTAGTCGCTAACGGCTGATATTCTAGCTGGATCTGGGAAGAGCATCTTGTGGTGCGTGTCGCTTCGTTTTCGTCGTCCTTCTCTATTCATATTATTGTCCAGCTCCTCTATAATTCAGGAAGTCATGCGCCTGCATGATGCTGGACTAGCCTTGGTGGCCTATTACTTCTTTGATTTTAGGGACCTCGACAAGCAGGATCTACGTGGACTCCTCTCCTCTCTTCTTTGCCAGCTCAGCGCCGCGTCTGACCCGTGCAGTGAAATTTTGTTGCGTTTGTATTCGTCTCACGATGAGGGAGCACGACAGCCTGACTATGCGACGCTTCTGCGGTGTCTCGTGGACATGCTCCTCGTGCAGGGACAACCGGAAATATTTATTATTCTGGACGCTCTCGACGAATGCCCCAACTTCTCCGGGATTCCAACCAGGCGTGAACAGGTGCTCGAGTTCCTGGAGGATCTTGTCAAGTTAAATCTTCCGAATGTACATATATGTGTCTCCAGTCGCGCAGAGATCGATATTCGAGACACTCTTGAACCACTGGAGCCGTTCCGTATCTCCCTTCACGACGAAGCCGGACAAAAGGCGGATATTTCCTCATACATCAACACGGTCGTGCATTCTGATAGCATCATGCAAATGTGGAGAGAAGAAGAGAGGCAAATGGTGATTGATACTCTCTCGGATAAAGCAGATGGGATGTAAGTGACCGCCTTCATGGTTTCTCCGAAACAATTGCTTAATAAATGTCACTCGTAGGTTTCGATGGATTTTCTGCCAGTTGGAGACCCTTCGTCGAAGCTTACCTGGGCGTATCCGAAGAGTTTTGAATGATATACCGAGGACGTTGGACGAAACGTATGAACGCATGTTACAGGAGATTAATGGAGTGACTCGGATGCACGCACAGCGCCTCTTTCTATGCCTTGCCGTATCCGTTAGACCACTGCGCGTCGAGGAGCTTGCGGATATTCTGGCGGTTGATTTCCATGCCGAATCGCTCCCCGTGTTCATACCAGAATGGAAATTTGATGACGCGGAGCAAGCTGTCCTTTCTACGTGTTCTAGTTTTATCACCGTCGTCGACGTGAACGGGTCTCGGGTTGTCCAATTCTCACATTTTTCAGTCAGGGAATTCTTGACATCGGACCGCCTTGCCGCCACGACTCGAGATATATCTCGTTTTCACATCATTCCCCACGCGGCGCATACCATCCTTGCCCAAGTTTCCCTCTGTATCTTATACCATCTTGACGACCACATCGACAAAGATAGCATCAGGCACTTGGCGCTCGCTAATTACGCTGCCCGACACTGGGTCGACCACGGCAAGTTCGAGGATGTGTCGTCAACCATCCAAGATGCCATGGAACGTCTCTTTGACCCAGACAGGCCACACTTCTCCGCATGGGTCTGGATATACGATATGGACCACCCGTGGGAGGACCACACGTCTGCGATAGTTCCGAAACAGCCTACAGCAGCCCCGTTATACTACGCAGCATTGTGTGGCTTTCGGCGCCTTGTCGAGCACCTTATCGCTCACAGTCCACGGGACATCAATGCTAGCGGTGGATATTACAAGACTCCACTGATTGCTGCACTTGCCAAGGGTCATACCGACACCGCTCTATCATTACTGGCGAACGGCGCGGAAATAAACGCTCTAGATGACGAAGACTTGAGTCCATTGCACAGAGCATCACGAAACGGACATCGAGATATAGTGGAATTATTACTCCGACATGGTGCAGACGTCAACGCACGGAACGGGAGAGGCGACACCCCATTGGCTATGGCATCGAGCCATGGGGAACTCGAGGTTTCACGGCTTCTGCTCGACCACGGGGCAGACGTCAATTCCCGAGACGAAAAGGAATGGACACCACTACATCTCGCGTCGCGATACGGACACCTCGAAACTGTACGGACGCTGATAGATTACGGTGCTGACGTAAACGCACAGCAGGAGAACCTCTGGACGGCCGTCGCGTCTGGCCAGAGCCACCGGGAACCTCGATGTTGCGCATTTACTAGTCGGACACGGTGCATCCATTGACACGGGGAATCAAAGGAAAAAAACACCCCTGAACCCGGCATCCGGTGTCGGGAAACTGGAAGTTGCACAATCGTTGATCGGGCGTGGCGCCACCGCGAGCTCCTGTGACGAAAACGGCTGGACTCCGCTCCACGACGCGGCGCAGAAAGGCCATTTAGACGTTATGGAGAAATTACTCGATCGTGGCGCAGACATAAACGTGCGTGGTGAGAACGGGGAGACTCCATTGGATCTCGCGTCGGGCAGCGAAAGCGTTCAGGCCGTTGGCTTCCTGGTCGAACACGGCGCAGATGTGAACTCATGCGACAAAAATGGCTGGACTCCGCTCCACACAGCTTCGCGAAATGGCAACCTTCTCATTGTACGACTATTGCTTAACAACGGCGCAGATGTCGACGCGCAGAATGCTGTCAACCAGACACCATTAGCCCTGGCAGCGGAGAACGGAGGTATCGAGGTTTCACGCCTCCTCATCAAGCACGGCGCAGATGTCAATTCTAGCGACAACGAGGGTCGGACCTCATTGCGCTCGGCATCGCGATCCGGGCATCTGGAAGTCGTGCGGCTATTACTCCACCATGGCGCGGACGCAAACTCACAGAGTGGGGACTCGTGGTCTCCACTGCATCTCGCAACAGCCAACGGGCATTTGAAGATTGTAGGATTACTGATTCAGTATGGCGCCGACGTCGACAGGCGCAATGAGAACCAAGAAACTGCGCTGATCCTGGCATCGAAGAATGGGAAGCTCGAGGTTGCACGCCTCTTACTCAAGTGCGGCTCCAAGGTCAATTCTCAGGAGAACAAGGGTTGGGACGCCTTTACATTCAGCTCTCCAGGCCGGTTATTTTGACGTTGCGAGGCTGGTGTTGGAGTACGGCGCGAATGTCGATTTGTTGAATCATGCCAACGAAACACCTCTAGACCTGGCGTCAGGCGACGGGAAACATGAGGTCGCATACTTCCTAGGAGAACGCAAAGGACAAGCGGACGCCCGGAACAGCCCAGACCTTACTTCATCAGACGGAGCGTTGCAGCCGAGGCAACCCGTTCCTACGCAGTCGTCCCTGAATCGCGGGGAAGATGGAAATATCTCCGACAACGAGGAGAGGACTCCCATGCACGTTGCCTCAAGAAACGGACAACTTCCCGTTTTACGGTCATTACTTGGGAATGGCGCTGGATTCAACGAGCGAACTCGGAATAAAGACCACCGAACTGCGTTGGATGTGGCGTCGTTATTAATCGATAAGGGCGCAAACGTGAATTCCCGGTGCGACGCCGGGTGGACTCCACTGCACAAGGCATCACAATATGGACATCTTCATATCGCGCGGCTTCTTCTCAATCACGGCGCCGAAGTCAACGAGCGGAATACAGACTACCAAACTCCATTGGATGTGGCGTCAAGCGTGGGAAAACTCAATGTCGCGAGCTGGTTAATCGATAATGGCGCAGACGTGAATTCCCGGTGCGACGCCGGGTGGACTCCACTGCACAAGGCATCACAATGTGGACATCTTCATATCGCGCGGCTTCTTCTCGATCACGGCGCCGAAGTCAACGTCACGGAGCAAGAGCGCTGGACCCCCTTGCACCTCGCGTCATACAACGGTTATCTGGAGATTGTGCAGTTGCTACTAGAAAGGGGTGCAGATGTCCACGCTCGAAATTTCGGTGGCCGGACTCCTTTCCAGGTGGCGTCGGCAAGTGGGCACCTCATGATTGCGCAGCTGTTGTTGGAGTATGGCGCACACTGGCACGAAGACACGGAGATCGCTACTACCAGCACGCGCAGGCTGACTCCAATGGCCGTGCACCAAGCCACGCACTATGTCTCTTTTTTCCTACTACTTTTGGCACTATCGCTGACGTATTTATTCCGATGAAACCTTGTATTCTGTTGCGGTCCCCCCCTCTTTGTTCGGAGCTTCTCTGCCGTTATGATCACCTCTCCTATGATATGAGCTGTTGCTACGTTAGAAGGCGGCGCTGGTAACCTAGTAGGTTATAGTCTGAACTCAACTTCGTTGATTTTCGCACTGTATAGATACAAGTACCGTAACAGCCTTAGAACGTCTATTCTCGTGTGCGATCAAAGCCTAGTCTCCGCACCTTTGCATAGCTCAGGTCGTTGTCCACCCTCGAGCAATGTCCTTTATGACCAATTTCTTCCGACCAATGATTCGACCTTCCTGTTAAAGCGCGAGAAAGCGGGTGTCGGAAGGCACATGGTGGGAACGGACGACATGGAAGGGACCAGGGGACCAAGCTTACCATGCCCGGGCCGGGCCGGAAACCTCACCACAACTCTAGCTTCGTCTCGAGCCTTCATCAACACAGGTTGCGCGTTGTCCCAACCCGACTTTCTAGATGTATAACTAACGCCTGTTCAGTTATGGAGTATCACTGAGCCTTTTTAGTCAATGTGAGTGTTCAAATCAAGTTAAATAGTTTAGAGTGTGCATGTTCTCGTAGCCTCAGGCCTGGCCACAATAAAGTACGTTGACTCGGAGTCGGCCAGATCTAATACTGTACAAGTGAAATCGTAAATGAGCGGTTTCATGAGCACTCGCGGTAACATGGCATCTTTAATTTCAGCTTGAGCGTCTATATATTGGGTGAGGGCCAGGACTTCAAGTTGTGGCGTGGAACTGGCCGTGTCACGCAAGGTCCTTCGTGCCAACATCTATTGTACCCTCTCCGTGACCAACGCGCACCTCAGCTCCATTTCTCACAACGCGAGTATTCAGGACAAGAAACATGACATCTTCTAACTTTCGACTGATTCGTGACGCGTTAAGGACTATCATGGCGAAACCGGGATAAACCTTCAGTCAAATCCTTTCACCGACGAGCTCAAGGATTGCGACTCTGTCAAAGCGGTCTTTGACTTACTTCAAGGCCGAGTGAAGGAATTTAAAGATATAGGGAGGGTAATAGGAGGTTGATCAACTGGCTTCGTCCTGTAGTGGAAGTCGTTCATACCCTATCTGACGTTATCGGTGAGGCAGTTAGCCTGGTAGGTCGCATTGGTTCTGCACACACGCTTTTGACCATTTTTCTTGCGCTGTCAGGCCCCGTTTCCACCCGCGAAAGCAATCTTTGTTGGCATTAACGTTCTACTCGCGGTCTGTGTCCCCCTCACATTTCACAGCTAGATCATTCTGATATCTGAGGTCATCAGGCCGCAAAGGGTGTCAGTTCGAGTTACGATGCACTGGTTGACCTTTTTGAATGCATCGGACATTTCCTCAACCGCCTCCATATCTATACCGGGTTCGCCCTCAGCAGTTCGATGAGAGTATTATCGTGAGAATTATGGTTGAGGTGCTTTCCGCCCTCGCCCTCGCAAGGAAACAGATCAAGGATGGGCGTTTCAGTAAGTGAATCCCCGGATTTTGTAGCTTGAGTCTATGACTCATATTCCGCAGAGAAATTCGCAAAGAAACTTTTAGGAGAAAGCGAGGTTGAGGCCGTGTTGATTCGGCTGGAACGGCTCACTCAGGAGGAAGCGCGGATGACGGGAGCTCACATCCTGGAAGTTGTTCATGGTCTTATGAATAATGTGAAGATAGCTATGGATGGTACGCGACCTTTGATTGATCGACCGGGCACCTTACCAAATTGTTGTTTGGTAGACGGCAAAGTTTCCGTCGATAGCATAAGGCAGTCTCTCGGTATGTCTGTCCCGGTGTGCGAATTTGTGCCTAACGACTACCACGGGTGCTAGTTCATGCAAGAGATTGCCGAAGGAATTAACAAGATCAAGCGTGCGTGGTTATTCCTCTTTTGTTTTGAGTTGCTACCGTTGGGGCTGAACCGTCTTGCAGGCGACCAGTTGCAAAAGGAGGTCCGAACTTGGTTCTCTCCTCCGAATCCGTCCGAGAACCATATTATTGCCCGCAAGTCTTACCGAGGCGGAACAGCGGTGTGGTTTGCCCAAGGCAGTACATTCGAGAAGTGGATGACGGAAGGATCTCTTATGTGGATACACGGTAAACGTACGTCTGACGGCCTTTCTCTTACCCATACCTGACTGCCCCTTGTTTCGTATCAGCGGGATCTGGAAAGAGTGTGCTATGGTGCGTATCTCACCAACATACCCCGTCTTTCCGCTTTCAAACTTTCAAACAGCTCTACCGTCATTGAACAGGCGAAGACCTTACGCGATGCGGGACTAGGCCTGATAGCTTATTTTTATTTCGATTTTAGGGATCCCGCAAAGCAGGATGTCCGTGGTTTACTCTCCTCCCTCCTCGTCCAGTTCGCCGCTAGATCCGATCCTTGCTACTACAAACTTTCTACGCTCTATTCGAAATACGATGACGGGCTGGAGAAACCCGACGATGACGTCCTTGTTCAATGTCTGGAAGATGTGCTGAGGATGCGAGGACGGCCTGCGATTTTATAATCGTGGATGGTCTCGACGAGTGTCCTAATAACATTGGGATTATATCCCCGCGCCAACAGGTCCTAGAGTTTGTCAAGAGACTTGTCGACTTCTCCAAGGACTTGACCAAGGACTCATCCAAGGACTTATCCGAGGACTTATCCGTTCATATATGCGTCACTAGTCGGCCCGAGACCGATATCCGGGCCGCTCTTGAGCCTGTGGCGTCTCACTCTGTGTCTTCATGACGAAAGTGGGCAAAAGCAGGACATTCTAACCTACATCAGATATGAGGTCCAGAGGATAAAGAAATGGAGACCAAGGATAAGAAGCTGGTCATCGATACTCTCTCTGAAAAAGCAGACGGGATGTAAGTGATTATTGGCACACATGGTGTTATGACAATATCTCAGGCGTCGTACAGGTTTCAGTGGGTTGTTGCCAATTGGAAAGGCTATGTCGCGGTACTCCGGCCAGCATTTCCCGTGCCTTAAGCGAACTGCCTGGTACTTTGGACGAAACATATGTGCGCTCATTGCTAACCATCGACGAAATCAATCGACCCTTTGCTCGCCGCATCCTGCGTTGCCTCGCGGTGTCTGTTCGCCCTCTTCGTGTTGCGGAGCTCGCTGAAATTTTTGCGGTCGGGTTTGACGATGGGCAAAGCTCAGAATATCGTCCACAGTTTCGCCCTCCGGACGCACAGGAAGCTGTGCTATCTGCATGCCCAAGTCTAGTTGCCATCGTCAAAGTTGATGGTTCCCTAGTTGTCCAATTTTCTCACTTTTCGGTAAAGGAGTTCTTAACGTCGGATCGCCTCGCAAAAGCGAAAAAAGAACTATCTTACTTTCACATCCTCCCTCGTCCGGCACACACGATTCTTGCGCAATCCTCCCTTTGCGTCCTTCTTCATCTGGACGGCCGCATCGACAAAGATAGCATAACGGACCTTCCACTTGTTAGCTACGCGGCTCGTCACTGGGTTGATCACATCCCTTTCAAGAACATAACTCCCATCGTTCAGAGTGCCATGGAACATCTCTTTGACCCAGTCAAACCACATTTCGAAGCCTGGGTCCGGTTATACGACCTTGACCACCCGTGGGCAGAAGACACTTCCGAGGCGCGCCGCACAAGACCTGCTGCAGTCCCACTGTACTATGCGGCGCTCAGTGGTTTCCGTGACCTTGTCAAACACCTTATCGCCACCTGCTCCACCATATCAATGCCAGGGGCGGTTACTATGTAACCCCGTTGCATGCCGCGATCGCCAAGGGACACGTCGGTGTTACTTTATTACTACTTCAGAGCGGTGGAGATGTAAACTCTGTGGATAATGAAGGCTTGACACCACTACACCGAGCATCACGAAGCGGAAGTCGCGACATAGTTCAGGCGTTACTCAACCACCATGCGAGTGTTAATGCGCAAAACAGAAAGGGCGAGACACCACTGGCCCTGGCGTCAGGTGAGGGAGCAGTCGAGACGTCACCACCGCTACGCAGCGCGGATGCCGATTCCTGGGACGAAATGAAACACTCTTCGCCTGGCACCGCATCGAGAAACGGACGTCTGGAAGTCGTGAACCTGTTGCTCGGCCATCGCGCGAACGTTAATTCTCGTGACAGCCAAGGCTGGACCCCGTTGCATTCGGCATCGCGATGCGGGCGTCGTGATATCGTGGAACGGCTAGTCACCGGACGGGTGGACGTAAATGCACCAAACGACGACCTCTGGACGCCCTTGCATCTGGCCTCGAGTCTCGGGAACCTCGATATCGTCCAGTTTCTAGTACAGCACTGGTGCAGCCGTTGATGTGGGGAACCGAGGATACGAGACCCCATTGAGCCTCGCGTCGGGAATCGGGAGACGTGATATCGCACACTTTCTGGTCAAAAATGGTGCCGACGCGAATGCCCGCGACGAACACGGCTGGACTCCATTTCACAGAGCGTCACGAAACGGTCACCTCAACGTTGTGGAGATGTTGCTTCCTCACGACGTCGATATCAACGTGCGCAATGGAAATCAGGAGACACGTTGAGCCTGGCGTCGGGAAACGGACAGTCCGAGGTTTCTCGCTTCTAATCGAGCGCGGGGCGGACGCGGACTCCCGCGACAACAAAGGCTGGACTCCTCTTCACGCGGCTTCGCGGAATGGGAATGTCAACATCGTACGCTGTTGCTCGACAACGCGTAGCCGTCGATGTGCGGAACGGAGACCACCAGACTGCATTGGCTGTCGCATCGCGCCACGGAAGTGTCGAGGTTTCAAAGCTCCTAATCGAGCGCGGTGCAGATTCAAATTCCGCCGATGACAAGAGGTCGACACCGTTATCTCAGCATCTCGATATGGTCATTTGGTGTCGTTCGGCTATTGCTGAGAGTGGGGCGGTGTAAACACACAAGACGTGGACTTGGGGACCCCATTGCACGCCGCATCAACCAACGGGTACCTCAAGGTTGCATCTGCTAATTCAATACGGCGCCGACGTTGAAATCCGGAACAAGAAACAGGAAAACTCCGCTTAATCTGGCATTGAGCAATGACAAACTTGAAGTCGCTCGCTTGTTACTCAAGTCCGGCGCGAACGTGAATGTTCAAGATAGCAGAGGCTGGACACCGTCACATGTGGCGCTTCAATCCGGACATCTAGACCTCATCGAGCTGTTACTCGAGCGTGGTGCAGATCTCAACGTGCGTAATCGGGACAACGAGACACCCTTAGACCTGGCGTCAAGAAGCGGGAAACGCAGGTTGCGACCCTCCTAGTTACGGGGCGGCGAGGACATGCGGAGTCTCGGAACAGCATAGGCCGAATCCGTTGGTTACGGCATCAAGAAGCAGGTATCCCGGCATCGGGCAGTCGCCCCTGAGCCCGCGAAGGGAAAATCTCCAGACGACACCTTTGCATACCGCGTCAAGACTTGGGCATCTTGGCGTTGTGCGTCATTACTTAGCAATGGCGCGGACGTTAACGGGCGAAGTGCGAAACGCGATACCCCATTGCATGAGGCGTCGAGTACGGGAAGGCTCGAGGTCGCAATTCTGTTGCTAGATCACGGGCGGACGTCGATTCCAGGGACAACCTCGGCCGAACTCCCCTGCACGAGGCATCGCAATACGGACATATCGACGTCGTGCGGTTATTAATTGAACGGGACGCTGATGTGAACGTAAAGGAGCAGGAGAACTGGACTCCTTTGCACCTCGCGGCTGGGAACGGCAACCTCGAAATCGTCCGCTGATACTCGAAAAGGGTGCAAACGTACGCGCAACGAACAACGACGGCCGAACTCCATCTCAGGTAGCGTTGACACGGGGCGAACGGAATATTGCGCGAATTTGACGGAATATGGCGAACGTGGTATATGGGACTTCGACGAGAATGATCTCACCGTGTAGGTTCTATTAATTATTTCCTTGGCTCTCCTGACTGAATGCGGCTGCTTATATAGAAACACCAGATGATATGGTCAGCTCGTGTCGTATTTTGATGGCATGTTGGCAAGGCCAGTAGATGACTCAGTTTTACGGTTACAGCCCAGACACTCTTTTCTATGCTCCTAATGTACTTCCGCCTCAACTTGTTTTATGCTTTCTATTCTTGGGACTCCGTTATTGTCAAGACGCTATTTTTACTCCGCAACGTTGTTGTGTTTATGATGTAACCTCATGTCCGCTTTCCTACGATTCGGGCTCGCGCCTTCGCCTTGTGCTCATTGCGTGCTACTCTCGGGCCATCATTCGAGCTTATTTAAAGGACAGCCGTCTGCTCAATTCCGTATTCACCAATCTGCTCGCGGTAGTCGGGGAGAGCTTTATCGAGTTTCGCCCGAAATTATTTGACAGGCTTTTCGTGAGTAGTTCTCGAAGAGATACGCTGGACTAAGTTGGGTGGTGGTTGCCGTGTGTTGACTCAGCGTTGATGAAAACGCTCACGACAGTCAAACGAGGACCGTCCAGCTACCGCTAGATACAAATACAAGCCGACTACTGAAACGGGGAAAGTCGTAGCGTTCAATTGCCCAAAGCCTGACACATAGCCGTGACATCCTGCACCACCTGGCGGATGCGATTGATGCCTTCATCCTCAAGAAGGTCGCAGTTCCATCGCTCGATAGGAGCCAGGTCATTGAGAATGTTTGCATCGGGTGTGATCGCACCCGGCGTGATTCTATTGTTGGCAACCACGTATTCGTAAAAGGCCATGCGGGTGCCAAATGCACTGACACCAGGGAGCCGTGGCGTGACGAGGGTGTGGCGAAGATCGAAGTGATCGCGCATCTGGTCATCCGCTCGCTACGCTTCGAGTCAGGGATAAGGTGGCCAGTGGCTTGACTTGAATAAAAAAAACGGGTGCTTGTCAGCTCGACGGTGAACAACGCGATGACGTCGAAGGACTCGTGAGGAGTTTGAGGGACATGAAACCGAGGTGAGATTTCGAATGGGCCCTCGACGCCAAAAAGGTGGTAGAGAAGGCGAGTGTATGGGCCGTAGTAAACGCTTTCGTCAGTGGCGAATTGAGGTTGGTTCGCCGACAAAAAGGAGTTGACGAGCCACTGAGGCCAAGGATCAGTCATTTCGTGTGTGTTATACGAGAATGGTGGTTCGCATTAAGAGGTCTCGAACCCCTATGGGGGTTATACGGCGTAGTTGTGGGAAGTTCGACTTTCTACACTGACAACATGATTCTGTTTTGCATGCAAAACCGGGAAAAAGCGCAGTGTGCGATTCGGCGTTGAGAAAACGATGATTACCATAATATAGGCATTTTGCGAGTGTTGCCGCGAATTCTGTACAGCAGCACGTGATGTTGGGTTGAATTTGAGGGCGCAAGGTGAATTGGGTCTGGCCGGGTTACCCCCTCCTCCTCATCATTCACGCTATTTCACGATTCTTTCTTTTTCGTTTTGCCAACCGCGACACTGCTCGTTTATTTTGGTCTGATCGACTACTTGGCTGCTGCTATACACGTTCTCTCCACACCGCACCACTGCTGCACCTATTCCTGCACCCCCAGCGTCCGCACGACTGACTGACACTTGTTGACGTCCCACCCCCTCGCATGACTGCGCCTACCCAAGAATTACCCGCGTGGCTGTCGCTCTCGACGTCACTGGCGACAAATGCCGCGGGAGAGCCAACTGCGACGTTTACGACCCTCATTTACCTTCCTTTGACCTACTATGGCCCCTGTAAGTGTGTCTCGTTTTTGGACAGATGTCCAGCTGGCCGCGATACGTAAGAAGGCGAACGCACCGGCGATGAATCGCTCGCCAGGGGGCCTGACTCCTCAGTCTCTCGTGTTAGGTGCTCTTTGCACTAGCTCAAGTTGTTACTTTTGTCGTGTCGCCGGTCTACTTACACTTGATTTCAGATTCCTCTAGGCACCGACGGGGTCTGGGTCTATGGCGGGTCGACTTCCCCCACGCCGTCGTCATCCACTTCTTCACCCACCAGTTCTGTCTCATCCCTAACATCTCCCACTCCTGCGACACCCTCCTCACTCTTGCGAACCTTCCTCCACCTCCGCGGTATCCTCTACTGCAACACCATCTACCATTACTCTACCCTCGCCTCTCCCCTCACCTCCGACGACCATTACAACCGTTCCAACCTCCACCTCGTCTTCTGCACCACCTTCTTCTACCAGTTCGTCGGCGCCAGTCAGCGGCAACTTGTCCTCCCACTCCAACCGCACGGGCGTTATTGTTGGCTCAGTCCTCGGCTCAGTCCTTGGCTCGCTGCTACTCCTCTTCTTACTCATTTGCTTCCTCCGCAAACGCCAACGCAATCAACAACAGCGCAATCGTCGCACAGACTCTCCAGTGGGTCAGGTGATGTGGATGTGGCACGACGTCCATAGAAACGACTACGATCCGGATGCCGATATCGATGCGCAACTGCGTTCACTGGTGAAGAAGGTTCGCCGGTGGTCAGCGGAGACGAGCGCGATGCCTTCCTGCGTCGGAGTGGAGACCCGCCTGACAATTCGCGAAATGGAGAGCCTACCGCTCGTCTTGTCGATGCGCCACGGTCTTCGCAAGACTCTTCTGGTCGTCCCATTGGCATCGCGCTTGCGGCGGGTGCTGGCGCGGCGATGGCCCCGGCCCCCTTTGGATATAAATCACCCCGCCCGTCAGACACCTCCGGTCGTGGACGACACATCATCTCGCCCGAGAAGCTTGCTGAAGTCCCAGTTTCGCCCCAGAGCCCTGAGGAGGCAGAACTCGGTCCCGATGCGCCGCTTCTCCCGCCGCCAGCGTTCAATCTCAATGTCTCACATAACTCACGGAAATCATTGTTACCCAGTGAACGCTCAATGACACCAGGCAACGATCCAGAGTCGGCCATGCTCTACACGGCCCAACGTGTTCGAGTCGGCAAGAATGCTGTCCCCTCGTCATCGTCTGGGACGTCATGGCCCGAGGCCATCGGGATATCCAGCATCTTGGGACGGAGCTGGCTCAGCCCTAGGACGCGATCAGCCACCCAACAACCACCCCGTCGACAAAGTCGTCGCTGCTCGCCCGGCAGCTCACCGACAACGAGCTGGAGGCCGGACGCAGTCTCAACGCGCAGCTGCATGCGGAGATGGGCTATCGTGACGGCGCTCGTCCCGTATCGGGAGTAAGCGGGCTGAGCACAGGCTCTGCGAGGTCAGGGAACACCGTTTTTTACGACGCGCAATCACGCGATGATGTGTCGTTCACTCCCCGCCTGTTCCCCCTCTTCCTCAAGGTACCGCATCTACTGGCCGTAGCGCTCCTGCTGCGTCTTCGCCTCTATCGGAGAACCAATGCACGCCCATGATGAAAGCGAACAGCCGCCGCCGGCGTACGATCCTACCCCACCAGGCTCCAGTAAAAAAGACGAGTTGGCCGACTATCTAGATGCTCCCGTGCCCCGTCCCGCGTCGCCGTTTGCGTCAGTATCTGCGAAGGGAATGTCGCCGCCGCCGCCTGGCCTCAGCCTCCCGAATCCGCACGTTTGGCGTGATTCGGCGACGTCACCATCCACCAACACGAGCGGCGGTATCGATATTGACCTGTTGGAAGAGGCGCCTCCTGCTGCCCGCGCGAGCTGGAGACAGATGGCGCAAGACCTACCAAGCCTACACGAGCGGCGGACAACATTTGGCATGGTAAGCCCCTCTAAAGCCGTCCTTTACGCACTTGAACCTTAGTCTTTTTTTGTCGTTTAGCCTCAGCTCCACCCGCGTGACCCAACGACCTCCGAGCAGGGATCGCTGCACTCGATGCGGTCGCACCTGAGCCCGCACTCGGCGCTGAGCGCATCGGGCTCGGCCCCCGTCTCGATTTCGGCCTCGGGGCACTCGCGCGCGTTCACTCTCGCCAGCCTCAAGTCGTCGCTCGCGCACTCGAGCTCGGTCACCTCTGCCGACCGCCGCTTCGCGCGTCCGAGCCCAGGCGAAGTGTCGCCCGCACTGTCCGCGACGGGCGCCAGCGCCGCGTCGTGGCGCCGCCCCCCGCGCAGAGCGCGACGGTCACGTCGACGACGATGACGACGACCACGACGCGCAGTAGCGTGACGACGCACATGTCGGTGACGGACCCGGTTACGGGCGAGGTGTCGCGCGTCGCGCATGCGGCGTGGACGGGCGGACGGGAGCGCGAGTCGGCGGTGCCCGGGCGGACCTGGGCACGTGGGGCGAGGAGGGCTGGAGCAGCCCGAGCCACCTGCGGATATTGCAGAACCGCATCGCGGGGCGCGACGGTGCGAGCCATGCGTGATCCCCCTCTTCTTTCGGGACAGTGGGCGTTTTTTTTAGACTAACTGTATTTTGATTGCTCTTCGTTTTTCTTGGTGAACTGATGGCGTTGGTGCTCGGTAGATCTGTATTCATCCATTTTCCCCCCTCACCCATGCGATACCTCTTCACATTGCTCGATCTTATCTCCCCCCATTTATTTGCGTCATCTCTGTTGATATGCGTACATGACCTCCTCACGACTCGAATGACTGATACTCAATAAATGTTATACGTACAATGCTGCCTGCCTGAATATACATTGCAAAAGTGTAAACATCCTTATACATGGGCGGAACATGTTTCATAAAAGTCACAGGATGTATCGTTCCTTTTTCCATGGCAAATAGCGAATGATGCGTGCAGATGATTGACAGACGGCCTTTTCCAACCGCCAGAGTTGAGTCAGGCTGTACCTTCTGAAATAAATAAATAAAAAGAGTGAGGCTGTACCGGCCGCTGTACCACCAGCCACCAGCAACAATTGAAAACACAAGAATTTGAAATTATTCCTGGACATAACTTTTCAACCAAGGAACTCCGGACTCCGGGATTCAAAAAAAGAAAAAAACCTCCGGGCTCCGGAGTGGCATATCATGTCCACCGACCAAGCATGTCTGTGTGAGAGAGTTTGTCATTGCGTGCCTAGGGGCTGTGCTTCCCCTCCGATTGGGCGGCTTGCGCCCCATTTGCATTTGCACGAACGTCAGCTGGTAGCGCACAAGCGCACAAGAACACGCGACGACGACGACGATTTAGGGAAGTCCTGCCTGCGAACACGATGCATGGAGACGCTGCCTGTATTATTAGGGCGGCAGTCTCCGCGCCTCACAGTGCGCCTCTCTATATCCAGTGACGTACGTTGTATACGAAACCGCGTACGTGCGTGTGGACAACGTGATACGTACAGCGCAGCCCGCCTTCCATCCCAACCCCACTGGCGCCGCCACCACCACCGGCGAGAAGCACCGCGAGAACACGCTCATGAAGCTCCGAGACTCGTCGCTCTTGAGGCACCCTGCTGGCGTTCGCGTTTTTGACGACTAAGGAAGGGACCATGGGTACTGTTGTAGAAGTATCGAAGAGACAACCGCCACCGACGCGTCTTACCTTCACCTCTTCGGCGGTCGAGGGCCCATTCGAAATCTCACCTCGGTTTCACGTCCTCAAACTCCTCGCAACTCCTTCGCGTGTTCACCGTCAAGCTTGACAAGCCCCATTTTCTTAAACGATCAAGTCAACTTAGTGGTCAATATATTGGACATTAGTCCCTAGTTGATTATAAACGGACACCACCTACCCGCTCCTGCCTGCCGTGAATCATGTTGTCAGCGGGGAAAGTCGAGCTGCACACAACCACATTATATAACCCCTATAGCCTGAGGGGCTTCAAGACGTTATAGGCTGGCAGTGGTTTGGGATTGAGATGTGCTATACTATACTACACATCTCAATCCCAACCACCGCCATCTCGTCGTATATCACACACAACGCAATGACCGATCCTTGGCCTCAGTGGCTTGCCCAATCCTTTTTGTCCGCGAACCAACCTCAATCGCCACGACGAAAGCGTCTACTATGGTTCATACACTCGTCTTCTCTACTACCTTTTCGACGGCATCGAGGGCCCATTCGAAATCTCACCTCGGTTTCATGTCCCTGAAACTCCTCGCGAGACCTTCGATGTCATCGCGTTGTTCACCGTCGAGCTTAACAAACATCCGTTTTCTTATTCAAGTCAAGCCACCAGCACACCTTATCCTTTGACTCGAAGCGTAAGCAAGCGGATGACCAGATGCGCGATCACTTCCGTGATCTTCGCCACTCCCTCGTTACACCGCGGGTGTCAGTGCATTTTGGCACCCGCATGGCCTTTTACGACTATGTGGTTGCCAACAACAGAATCACTCCGCGTACGATCATGCCCGATCCAGACACCCATGTGTCAGGCTTTGGGCAATTGAACTAGTAGTCATTTTTCAGCACAGACGCGAGAAAGCAGGTGGTCCAGCACCAGTGACCGAACGCCGCCCGCAGCTCGACCAATCGCGTGATAGCAGGAGGGCGATGCAAACCGAGCGTAGTAGTGGTCTCCCGTGACAACGTGCCCGAATCGCACGTCTACTCAAGCGTCTGGCATGGCCTCGCGTAGCGTGCTCAGCCCCGAGGTTGTAGCAGAGGCGGGTTCTCCGATGCTGTTGTTGTGTCGTTGGTGATGCCAGTCCTGTACTCACGACCGTGACGGATGGAAGCGCGGGAATGAATGGTGCGCGTTTGGGTCCAGACGTGCTGGAGGAGTGCGACTTCAAGCTATATCAACATTCACGCACACCGGGAAACCCGGCGAAGGACCATCAATATTGTACCCTCTCCTCCGCCCAATATTTGACTTGTCCTCGAGGAGCCCGGCCCAGCGTCATTAGGAATGATGACCAGGAATGGGGGTAATCTCCGGCCTCATTTCCACTTCCCATCATACAGTATTGTATTGTGATTTGTTGAGCTTGCCAATACCCGATACATCATGATGTGCCCCGAGAAGTTGTGTTGTCGGTAGGTTTTCGCTTAAGAACATGTATGCAGCAAAAACTCTGCCAAACCCGGGTCTGAGGCTCTTGCCATCGCGCGCGATCTGTCCGTCAATTTGGCGAAATGAAAGCATCATTAAACGCGCGCATTTGGGCAGTCTGTGGTGTCGCTTCCACCGTGTTCAAAGTTACAGAAGTTCTCGGCTGCAGCTGAGTGTACACTGTACAATGAATAGAAGTGTGTCCCTCGAAAGCTCGGGGGAATTAATCACGGTACAGATTGTTGCCCTGAAAAACGGATCCGGTCGATTCGGGGTTACTATGTCAGACTACGAGCGTGTGTTCCGAGCCGCCACTCGCGTCTCGCTGTTACCTATCGCCCGTCACTGTGTACGCTGCACTGCATCAGCTCTCATTTGGTTTTCCTCGTGTGGTTGGTCACAGCTGCGATGATGCTCACCACACGGTCTCCACCTGATTCAGTTTGGGCGGCATCATTGACGGACCCACAATGCCGACACAGCGAGTTGCCATGACTTCTCACAATTGACTTCTCAAACTGGACGTAATGGGGCAGCGACCTGACCTCCTCCTGAGGACCTCTTCGGCGGACCCAGGTCATACAGCATAGCGTGTTGATGGGTGGGCCAAATGCTGACCGGCGCAGACACCTGTGACGAGCTGAGTCACCAGAAGCAAAGTCTATTCGACTTTTGCCATGAGCACGCGGCGTTTGTTTGCTCTCGGCGGCGTCTGAAAGGCGCCGGCAGTGAGTGACACCAATTTAAACGCCCCTTCATGCACGAATCACAATAGCTACGAGGGACGGTATCTGATCGCCCTCCGCAGTGTTTCGCTTCCTATTCACTATTCATCATCGCCTTTCATTCACACCTTTCCCATCACTGGCCCTAGAAGATCGACTCAGCAAAACAGGGCGCTCACCCAGGCCTCTCAGCGTGGCATCAATGATTCCCCACTCGTGTTTCTGAGTTGGCGGGCCGGGATAAGGTTGGGTGTGTTTGCCCTATACAGTACGCGCGCGCGTATGACTTATGCATCCGATAAGCTCCACGGGTTCGAGAAGAATACATAACTGGCATTGCGCTTCATTGCACATGTCGCACCTTTGGAACGCCCCCTCAACCTCTTCCTGCCGAGATGCCCCCCAAGGCGTTCCCAGGTGATTTATCATGGAACATGGCCTCGCTCGTTTCTTCGTGGGTCGTGGGTCCGTTGTATGGTATGTGCTATGTATCACTTCTCTCGCCATGAACAGCGTCCTGATCATCCACGACCCGGTCATAATGAGCAGGGATCAAGTGAGCTCCATTTCCTTACTTCTTCGTTCCTCTCGTTGACATCGTGGAACCCGCAGTATCTGCGTGTACATATTATGCATTCATGTACTGTACATGAAGGGCTTGAGAGGGCTAATTTGTGAGTCGGTTCCCTCCGCCGGTGTCCACAGGGCTGTCAGTGTCTCACGGGGCGCAGGATGATGTTGATTGTGGCCTCGATCCAATTTGCGCTTGCCACGGGACACGTCATCACCCTCCTCGTCCAGTTAATTCGAGCATTCATCGGCGCAGCAGGGACCCTCGACGGGCCTTCAAACTATCTACTTGATCAGTCGACGCCGGAACATGTGGCTCAAGAAGTCCTATACATTACGAATGTGCGAGTTGATAGTGGTCAAAACCCCACATTATAAGCAAGCTGACAAACTGCCCTTTAATCATCACCAGAGTCTCATTGGGGATGCCATCATGGTGCGTCTGTCCTCCCCACCTTCCCCGTTACATGTCGCCAACTCGGTGCTTGCCCAGATCTGGCGCTTATGGATAATATGGAACCGCAATTTCTGGCTCTGTGCCCCATTTGTACGTACGGTCCTTCGACGGATCAGTCATCGCACGCGCAGGCTAAACTCGGTTTTTCTAATTCACCAGATCGTTTTATGTATTGCGTCCGGAGGTAAGGCGGCCACCCCCCTTAGTGATCGCAGATGAGCTCACGATCGGATTGGTGCCATCTAGTCACGGGCTACACCGCCCTCGTCAACCTCGCGCACCTCACCCCGGCGGACACCGTCTTCCTCTGCGCATCCACAACTGGCTGATCGCAACGGGCCCTCTCGATAGCGACGCAGCTCGGGGCGACGCTGCTGATCGGCTACCGGTTCTGGAAGTCCATCCAGTGGAACAACTCCAAGGGCCTCCGAGCGTCCCGTCTCTCCATCCTCTGGATCCTCGTCGAGTCTGGCGCCCTCTACAGCGTCACGACCACCTTCCTGCTCGGATTTTCGTCGACGAACACCGGTGCGATATTCGCCGCGTCGCTCGGCCAGATCAGCGTGCGTGTCCCGCTTCTATTCTCCCCTCTTTCGTTTCCTCAAAGAGAAGTCTTGTTGCAGGCTCTGGCTCCGACGCTTATAATCGTGCGCGCCGGGCTGAAGAGCTCGGGGTCCTCTTCTTCTTTTACCCCTGCAAAAGGTTCCATCAATAACCCGTACTACGGCCCGCCACCGCCGCAAGGCTTCCGGCGAGACGTAGAGTCTGGATTAAAGAAGATGACCCCATGGTCGTGCACGTAAAGCAGGCGACTGAGATACGTCTCGACAACATGAAGCCGGTGAGTGTGGCATTGATAATCTCGACAAGTCCTGATCCAACAACTCTTGTGTTCCGATAGCTCGACATCGGCGATTTATCAATCGTCGAGGAGAGGAGCTCCGGCGCGGCGCCCAAGCGAACGCTGCGCACCTCATTCGACCCATAAGCTACACTACTTTTTTTTTTCTTGCTCTTCCATAATTTATCTGCACTGGGTTTCTTGGCGTGTATTCCTAGCTTTGCGCAGTACGATACGAGGAATCCTAGCTGGCTGCTTGGTGTCTTCCCTCTGACGACGGGGCACCAGCCTGACCTAATAGACGTTTACATGTATCGAACTTGAGCGCGGGTGACTCCGGCCTGAAAAAGATGCGACAAGCAAGGCCCGCCAGCAGGTTTGAGTGAACTTTTAATTTTCGCACACCGCGCGGGCTCTTGAAACGCTTATCAATCTCGAACCGCCCGTGTTGATCCTTCTTTGTGTCTACTCGTGGGGAATAGCGCGGCCTTTGGTCGAGTGATTGACGAAGCACAGCATCCGCCGAGGCTTAAGCGGCACCGTCTCAGTTCCATTATATTCCGATCTCGATGGAGCCCACATAAGAAATCAGAAAGACAAACAAGTAATTAGGGATTAGGCCGTACAACGCGCTTGGCGACGTGATGTGAACGCGGTGTGGGTAGACCGTGCGCGTACAATAACTCAGATCTATGTGGAAGAGTCGGATAACACTAAGTCAGACAGTGTCTAGGGACTGTCATGGGTAACCCGGGGCTTTCTAGGGCTACCCATACCCGTACAGTACCCGGAAAAACCCCTACCCTTGCCTTTGTATGGGTAGTGCGGGTATGAAGACCCGCGCAGGTATAGAGTACGGATAGTGGCATGTTTAGACAATGAATAAACGAAAGCAACATATTTTACGACCCAGTGATGGGCCTTCTAACCCACAGGAAGCTCAAGATCCTCTCTAAATCTCCACTGGCTGTGCGATGTGGTGCCCGATGTGTGCTAGGTTGTTGAGCGCAGATTCCAGCATGTGGAGGTCGTAAAGGGGCGTGGCTGGGTGTACCACCAGTGCGTAAGGGTGGACGCGCTTCTTCGGCCACGTGCTCGAATATTTCTTCGTCTCGTAACATTTGAATTGTTAGCTCTGCAACATCTGGGTCAACCGTAGACGGCGCGATTCGTACCGTAGCCAAATGGATGTTACGGTTGCCAAACCGTACCGTAGGGAAGGACAGAATCGCCCTCACGATACGTGACCGTACCATGGTATCCGTAGATCGTATTATACGGTCACGGCACGCAGCCCTAACGCGCGCGTGCTTCCGATGAGCTCCACGGGTTCGAGAAGAATACATAACTGACATTGCGCTTCATTGCATGTCGCACCTTTAGAACGCCCCCTCAACCTCTTCCTGCCGAGATGCCCCCCAAGGCGTTCCCAGGTGATTATCATGGAACATGGCCTCACTTTTTCTTGGGTCGGGGTCCGTTGTATGGTATGTGCTATGTTCACTTCTCTCGCCATGAACAGCGTCCTGATCATCTACCAACCGGCGGTCATAATGAGCAGGGATTAAGTGAGCTCAATTTCCTTGCTTCTTTGTTCCTCTCGTTGACATCGTGGAACCGCAGTATCTGCGTGTACATATTATGCATTCATGTACTGTACATGAAGGGCTTGAGAGGGCTAAATTTGTGAGTCGGTTCCCTCCGGTGTCCACAGGGCTGTCAGTGTCTCACGGGGCGTAGGATGATGCTGATTGTGGCCTCGGTCCAATTTGCGCTTGCCACGGGACACGTCATCACCCTCCTCGTCCAGTTAATTCGAGCATTCATCGGCGCAGCAGGGACCCTCGACGGGCCTTTAAACTATCTACTGGATCAGTCGACGCCGGAAACGGAACATGTGGCTCAAGAAGTCTTATACATTACGAATGTGCGCTTTGATAGTGGTCAAACCCACATTATAAGCAAGCTGACAAACTGCCTTGAATCATCACCAGAGTCTCATTGGGGATGCCATCATGGTGCGCTTGTTTTCGCCCCCACCCTCCCGTTGCATGTGGTCAACTCAATGCTTACCCAGATCTGGCGCTTATGGATAATATGGAACCGCAATTTCTGGCTCTGTGTCCCATTGTACGTACGGTCCCTGGATCAGTCATCGTACGCGCATGCTAAATTCTGTTTTTGTTCTAATTCTTCAGATCG
>JAKELI010000658.1:0-25623 GCA_021525025.1 Lactarius hengduanensis
ACGTCCTCTAGCTTGAGCTCTATATCCCAGGCCGTTGGACGTTCTGGGGGTGGGATAGATGGATTCACTGTGTAGTTGACGACCACGGGATTTGGTGGTGCCAGATAGCGGTTGACTAGCTCAGGCAAGAAATTGAATGGGATCACTTCGGCGGCCAAATATCTAAGGGGGACGCTCGTAAGCGCACAGGGCTTGCTAGAATCTGTTGGCACACGTACAGGTCGCAGCGCGGCATCGGCGTGTATTCGTTTACGGTCAACCTTATCCTGCAGATTGTTCGTTTGATATAGGTCCACAGGGCTGAATAACCCCTGTTCTGCTTTCTTCTTTGATGCCGAGTATGTTGCCTGCAAGAGATCACTTTCAATGGGCAGTCGGACAGATGGTTGTCAATCTCCTACCTAACTCTGGGAGTACCCGGAACTGCCGGGGTATTGTAGTAAGTGTAGAATAAGCCGCATTTTCGTTGGCGTGTCTCCCGGTCCGTCGTATCGTGAACCCATCGAGGATGGGGTGTGAAGGGTTTTGGTGCCACTGAAAGAGGGGTCATGTAATCCTCATCCTCGCGTAATTAGCATATATGATCTACCTCGACTATATTGCTATCAGAGTACAATGCTGGGTCACGATCGAGCTCAACGACCATTGTCTTGATCAGCGTGGAGAACTGTCGTGGGGGAGTCCTGTCTCTGGCTCGCTGATTCGGAAGCGGCGTGGATGCGAATAAGTGGGTGCACCAAGGCGATGGTCATTTGCAGGCTTACTTCGAGCAAACGTCCTTCGACTTTCAACTGCCACGCAGGAATGCCCTGGCCAGTCTCGAAATTCGGTGGGTCAGCAGTACCGGGGTTGACGTTTCGCCAGACTGCCACGCTTGTCCGGAGACAGTATGGGACAGGAAAAGACGTAGTGTGCGTGTTACCTGCGTGAAACAGCTTCTCTGACGTGGTCAAGGGGGAAGAAAGTAGTACGCACAGACGCTGTCCTTCCTAACGCATCCTGCACCTCGGCCTTTTTTTTCGCATTATCGTCCAGTCCAACTTCTTCTCCATCTCTAGTAGGTCTTGATACATCTTGGAGTCTGCCGAGAGCTGTGGATCTGACAGGATAGATGCAGGAAGGCTGCGGTCATTGAGTTTCCTCTTTCTAGACGGTGAAGAACCGCGCAGAACCAGACGCGTCCAAGTTAGTATCAGAAACAATATACAAAAATGGAGCGCGAACTTTGGGAGTTTCTGATCTGGTGGATTCATTTTGTCGTCCTTCTGGCTAGGTGGTTCGCGGAGTGGGATGTACTGGGATTTTCCTTTGATGGATGACCGAAGTTCAAACACGTCAAATAAGCAGGCAAGTGAGCGTTAATTGGCGCGCGTCTTGGCAACGAAAGGCTGAATTAGACGTGTAGTTGAGCGTGGGAGTCAACTGGGGTGACTGTGACACACGCGTGACTAGGTCTTCATGAAGCGCGCCCTCAAGCCTTCTGCGTCAACCTTGAGCGTCACTGTGGTCAGGCGTCAGGCCCTCAAACGCCTCAACTGTGACCCATGGCGGCAGGAGCTAAAGGGGGAGAAGGGCACAGGGCTATTCGAACCGTACGTAGAACGTTTTGTCATGGCGGGAATCACTCTATATACATTTAACAGGCGCTCTTTTCTCAATACCGTCACCTCCAGGTGAGTCATGCGACATCACCATGCCAGAGAAATTTCTTACGGTCGGGTCTCGACCTCAGATCCAGACTCAGATCCAGAGTTCACGTCTGGTGCCATCTTTAGCGCTGATAAATCTCCCAAGAAGGCTCGCAAAAGTCGGTCTGCCATAGATCCTCGACGCGTCAAGCGCAACAGGAGAAACGAAGTCCTAGATGATGTTCGACCCAGTGAGCCGAGAAATAAGCGACACTTTATCAGACCTAACAAACACGCCTCAGAAGCAGAAAAATGTCGTAAAAACGCATCACAGAACCCACTTCTGGGCTTTTTCCGTAGGCATAAGATAACAGTGAATGGATATCGTTTGCCTTCTAAGCACGAACCGTTTCACCACCAGATGAAAAATTGGGAATGGAGGTTGACACCTCTGACGAAGAACGTGAAGACCCCGACAGCGAAGGTCCAAATACTGAGTCCGCAGATGATGATGAATCGACCGCTTCTGAGAACGAAGGCAGTTGTTCGTTTACTTTCAAGCCCGCAAGTCGGTCATCCCCAATTCCCCCCAAAGAGCCCGAATTATCCAAAGCAGATGAGAGCGCCACCGGTAAACTGACAAAAGTCACGTCTCGCTATCAAGCTGAACGTCGTGCCAGAATCGGAAAGTGATATACCACCTGAAACTCAAAGCAAGCGCAAGGCCTCCGAAATGGACTTTGAAATACCGCCCACTAAGAGAACTGAACTAGACGAGGGCTCAACGACGGAGAGTGAAAGCGATTTAGATGTGACCCTTCCGTCTAGCACCCTAGCATCCGCACTCGTTTCGACCCTGACTACAGGTACTGTCGCAGCCTCTTATTACGCCAACCTACGTTCACCTTAACTCGTCTTAGGAGGTCGCAAGTCCTCTCCCTTAGATGACTCGGTTACAGAGTCGGAGTCCGACGACGAACTCCTTGGCGAAGCAGTTCGTATCTGTCGTACTGATAATAAGCCACACTCATGCAGCGACAAATTTTCCAGCTGCATCCTGGCCCGAGTTTTCTCCTTGACACCAGCGGACCCGCGGATACATTTACCCTTGACGCGAAGCGTCACATCCGCGTCCCTCCTTCACTTAGCAAGCACCTACGACCATATCAATGCGACGGTGTTAAATTTTTCTTCGAACGGTATATCCTTGGACGCGGTGCCATTCTTGGAGATGATATGGGCCTCGGAAAGACGATACAGGTCATCTCATTCCTCTCCGCCCTCATGCGTAAATCTGGCACGCTATCGGATAAAGATCGACGGAGGAACCGTGTTTCGCAGCTCCAGGATAGCCAAGAGTGGCGAGAAGACAGAAAGCTGCCGCTGGCTGATGACAAGTGGCCGACTGCGCTGATTATTGCGCCTAGCTCTGTTGTCAATGTATGGACGAGGGAATTTGACAAGGTCATTGTCATCGTTTAACCAAGCCAGGACCATAACGCTAACATTTTCGTAAAGTGGGGTTACTTTGAAGTCGGAGCATACATAGGCACTCCAAGTGAGCGAGAGCGTGTTTTGAACGATTTCATTCTGGGTCGGCTTGACGTCGGTTTGTCGTACTTCTCGAGACCCCCTCGGGTTTTTTCATTAGTATTTATTTCGCAGTTGTGACGTCGTTCGACACCGCGCGGCGCTCCATATCTCATCTCGACAGTCTCCCTTGGACCGCCCTCATCGTCGATGAAGCACACCGTCTCAAGAACCCTAGGGCCAGCACCACTCGAGTACTCGCATCTTTCCATTGGCCAGAAGGCCGCCCGACTCCAAGCCACATGGCCGAACTGATACCTACACCGCAGACAGGCCCCATTCGGATCGCGCTGACAGGAACGGCGATACAGAATTCGTATATGGAGCTCTGGACTCTCCTCGACTGGGTCAATCCGGGCTCTGTCGGGACGGAAAAACAGTGGAAGAAGACGGTCGCGGACCCGCTGGTGGCAGGTCAGGCTAGAGGGTGCAAAGAGACAGAGCGCCTTAAAGCCAATGAAACTGCAGAAATCTTGAGGGACAAGCTGCTACCCCTATATTTTTTGCGAAGGCAAGTTTGGGACCGCCGTTTCTCCGTTTTAAGGATGAACTAAGCTAGTTGCAGGACGAAAGATATCATTAAGGATCAACTCCCCAAAAAATATGACGAAGTCGTTTTCTGCCCCCTCACGGAAAAGCAGATTGAAGTGTACAAGTGCATCCTAGGAATGGAGGCAGTTCAGAACATGATAAAGAAAGACGATCGGTGCGATTGTGGAAGAAGTAAGAAGTATGACAACCTTTAAATTGGTTTCCGGCTGTTGTACTGATCTTTGGTATGGCAGACGCAAGGAGTGCTGTCACCCATTCGCCGTGGGAGATCTTTTCAGGTACATGTCTGCATTGATTAAGGTGTCAAACCATCTGGCGCTCATACTACCTGGTGCGCTAAGCCGCCGTCCAACGCGCCTGGATTACTCACCTCCTAACTCTAGCGCATACGGACACGCCTGAGCAGGTAAATAATCTGTCCTGCGACCTTCTGATCTTTCACATACCTGTTGTTAGACAGCACGCAATCGCAAGCTCACAGAAGAGGCCTTTCAAGGAAGCAGCGCCCCAAAGTATGGGTCTGCGATCTTGCTACCTACGTTCTGTGGAAAATGGATAGTGAGTCTAGGGATTTGGATACGCGTCGATCATACTGACGGGTCGTCCTTCAACACCAGGTTCTTGAGACCTTACTGCAGGAATGGCGCAGGGATCCTGCCAATAAGGTTCTTATCTTCACCAAGTCGGTTAAGCTACTCGATATGCTCGAGTTTCACCTAAGGAGACAGAGTAGGTGCTGATCGCGCACCGTGTTTCGTAACTTATCCTGAATTCGCGCAGACTATGGTTTTGTCAAGCTAGATGGATCAACCAAGCAAGAGGATCGTGAGCGATTACGCCCTACCGGGCTTGCAAAGCTCTGATCGTTTCTCTGCGCAGGCATGCCCTTGATCGACAGATTTCAGAACGAAGCGGATATATTTATTTTCCTCATTTCGACGTTAGCAGGAGGGACTGGCCTCAATCTCACCGCTGCAAACAGGGTCGTAGTATTTGGTACAGTAATTTCGCTTGGACTAGGGTATTCAGTACTTACCCGTCAGTGGACGCAGACCCAAACTGGAGTATGCGCATATTTTACGCAAGCGAGAAGTGTCGTTGATAAACTCTCACAGATCCGGCGCACGATTTACAGGCGATTGATCGCGCGTACCGCTTCGGACAGACACGTGACGTTTTCGTCTACAGGCTACTTGGGGCTGGGTCCATCGAGGAACTCATCTACGCGCGCCAGGTCTATAAGCAGCAGCAGATGGCCATAGCCTACAATGCGAGCGTGCAAACCCGCTATTTCGCTGGCGTCTCTGGGGACAGAAACAAGCAGGGAGAACTTTTTGGGCTGAAGAATATCTTCGCTTTACACGAAAACACCTCGTCAACGAAAATGGCTGTGAGGCATTTACTTGGGCATACAGTGCTTCTCGTAAGTTAGTTGCTGATGGCGCCACCGCAGATTGAACACGCAAACATCGTAAATCTGGACTGGGCTCTTGCGCACATGGACGTAGTTAAGTCTAAGAAGGCGCAGCGGAAGTCGGGCACGACTGAAGACTGGGTCTACGACGCTGAGATGAAAGACACCGTGGAAGATGTGAGTGACGTACCCCGCCCTGGTCCCATTCTGAAGCATCATGCCTTCGACCGCAGGCAGAACTCAGGGGACTTGGCGCCCTGCTTTTGGACGACAGTATGTGCCGCTTTGATGTCACCGGTGACTAACAATCATGTCGTTCCAGGTGTGCCAGAGGTAAACGAAGATGGTGTTTCGAAGATTCTTGAGCGCCGCGGGATCAAATACAGTCATCGCAATGACGATATTTTGGTCCCTAACACGATTGAGGAACAACAGATGAAGAAGGCGCGTAAAGTACGTGGCTTGGAAGTCCCCCCGTACACGACCAGCTCTCATTCGCTCGGAACAGGAAAGACGCCAACATAAAAGGAAAGCCAAGGAACGGGCCACACTCGTCGAAGCCGAGTTCGACCAGTGGCCGCCGAAAAGAAGCCACCACAAACGACCACCCAGCCCCAGGACCAAGTGCGTGGAAGCGAAGGGTACTATACTCGGTGTCATGCTGATATTTCTGGGGAATCGTAGACTTGGCCAGCGTCAGGTGGCCCTGATAGAGCTGGGTATGATCCAGTCTTCAGACGACCTGCCCACGTTTGCTCAGAGCTTGTACGTTTCTGCTGCTTTTATCGGCGCCAAGACGGCATGCTAATTCCCCGATCACAGCGTCAAGAAGACTCCGGAGGAGCAAAACGAGTTATTGGCGAAGCTAGACGCGCATGGCACGAGAGGAAGATCTTCCAAGTCCTCGACACCGCGCCCGATTACCTCTGATGGGCTAGGCGTTTCACACGTCTGATACTCGAAGCCTGACTGCATGGCCTATCATTATTTCTATTTTATTATCTACCGGTACTAGGGCCATCCTCGTACAACGCCTGTGGCCTATTTGGGCTTGGGGATTGGGGGGGTTTTGTAAATCGGCATTGTCATTCACAAGCCAACCTATTCCAGAGATAAAAGTTCTTTGTCCAAGACGTTGATGACATCTGAATCGTCATGTCTCAAGTCACTTGAGGGTCCAGGAATGCTGATGAGTTGACCGGTTCGGGCGAATACCTACACGCGAGGACGTTTTTGTAGGCGATAGTTTTGGGGAAAGGCATGCAGTATGGGACAGGTGTGGGGGTTCTATTACGTTTTGAGAACGTACCTTGCAAAGCTGAGCTAACCCTGGACACTGCCTCAGGTTTCCGTGTACTTCCGAGCAGCTTTATCATCTCCCATAGTACTACCGCTTCCAGCATCTGAACCGAATTTACTACAGTACATCTGCGGGGTACCTATATACACCCAGCGCAAAAGAATCTGTGACAGTCGGCGAGTGTTGTCTGGGTCGCGGTGACTAGTATAGTGACCGACCATTCGTGAGCGCGTGCCTCTTTTGTACCTCTGCTATGATAGGCTCGAATGCTCGTCATTCCTTCTCTTCTCCCGTCAGTGTACATATCCACGAAACACCCCAGAGATTCCCATGGAGCGCGAGGATCCTAGCATCCGTGATCTTCCTTCTGCGCGTGAGTGATCGGGAGGACGCTCCCGCTCTTCGTCGCTAGCATCATATCTACGACCTCGCGCTCACGCACCCTATGATCGTCTTCGTGTCGTCGGAAATCACCCGAAGCGAGACCGAGAGCACACGAGCTCCCAGATCCTCAGGATCCGCGTACGGAATGGATAAACGACATCACTGCAGATACGGGTACGAAGATTGGTTCTGACCACTGGCACCACACACTCATCCCGTGCTACGATAGACATAACATCACTCCCCACAGCACAACTCTACGAACTGAATCAGGTGCGCACATTCGTTCCCCCGTGCTTGTGTGTGCTAAGAAACCCATAGAATCTCCTGGATAGCTCCATCTCATCTACGACACCCTTGATGGCAGAGCTCGCCCCGCTGACCGTGCTGCGTGCAGAGTACGAGGGAGGCTCAGATTCCTTCGTAAAGCAAATAGACTTCCTCATCTCCAAAGGCTACGAGGGCATCCGGCGCTCTCGTGGAGATGGCGATTGTTTTTATCGATGTGTGTCCTTTCAAAGCCCTTTCTGTCCTCTCTCTTGATCACCATCACCGCTGACTGGGAGACATAAGCCCTCGCATTTGCGTACATAGAACGCATATTCAATGCAGAGGACTGGGGAATTGCCGCCGCGAAGTCGATCTCGACGCTCGAGGCGTTCCTTCCGAAGCTTCACGAGGCCGGCTTCGACGGCATGGTGATCGACGAGAGCTACGAGATCCCGCGGGACCTGATCCGAAGCATCGTCGAGCCGAATCCTGGCTCGAACAACGGGCAGACGCTGACTCCCGCGCAGCTGCTCGAGGTGTTCCAAAATGACAACCGTGCGTAGCAAAACAAATGCCTTCCACTTGTATGGCGCGCCAATGACGAGTGCTTGGCCTGTTACCTCCGCAGTGTCCAATTATATCGTCATGTTCATGCGCATGCTCACAAGCGCGCAGATCCGGGGCAATCCGGAAGAGTACGAACCCTTCTTGACACACCCAGAACTCGGCGAGCAGATGGGAGTGAAGGATTTTTGCGAGGCCCTCGTCGAGGTCCTAGGGCGAGAAGCAGGTGAGTAGCGCAGACCTCTCCTTACCCGCACGCGTCAATCTCGGACGACCTAAAACGAAGTTGGCCACAGATCACGTCCAAGTGACCGCAATATCGGAGGCACTCAAAGTTAACGTGGCGATCGCGTACTTCGACGGGCGCGGCAAGGACGGAAAAGTCGAGTTTGTCAAGTTCAACAAGGCGATCGATCCAAGTGAACCCCCTGTGACGCTGATCTACCGGTGAGCGCTACGTTCCAACCTACTAGCTCGACATGGACACTTAAATGCCCGTAGACCCGGACACTACGACATACTGGACAGACGTAGCATTGAGGCATTGCCCTTCAACATGTAGGGTTACACAGAGGATAACCAAGAGGATGTATGTGGTAATACTTGTCTGTTGTTGATTTTTTCTTTGAAGAGCCTACCTATGGTGTGTACGTATGTACCAGACGGATGGTCACCTCTGTAGTAGCTTTTGATCCCAATACCAGGAAGTTACATCTTGAAGTAAGTGGGTTTCGAACGGGGCGCCCGGGCAAGCGCCCGATGCCCAACCTCCTTCGGGTTTATACGTCGCCCGTTCACCCACGTTCACCTTGTACTTTCAGATGACGACGGACGGTTCTCGTAAAGGTCCGCTATACTGTATTCTTCGAATACATGTTCGACGTTCGACCCAGTTTGGGTCGAGCGGCGGTCGTGCGGGGAGTCGGGACCAGCAAGGCTAAGGGCCGGCGTCATGGGCGGATTTTCCCACACCAGGCAGAGAGGGCAGGAGATATCCTCCTCACACTTACCCAGAAGGCGCCACGCTCGTGCATACTCCTTACCTTTCCATGGAGATTTAATCAATGCGTCCAACTTTCGGCACAATGCATAGCCGCGCTCACTGTTCACCGTTGCCGGTCAGCGCCGTGGTTGACAGAGCGTCTTCACCGGCAACGCACAGGAGGACCACTGAAACAGCAAGAAAGGACCTCGTCAAATAGGACTGATCTAGCCAGGAGCAATAACCACCAAAATATTAGGCGCAAAGCTCGGCCCTCCCGCAATTTTTTAACTCGAATTAGGTGGTTCTCAAGCGCAAGGATGCTGTCCGTATCGACGTATGAGGTCTCCCATCGTTTCATATTACAATAACTCCGGAACTAGCATGTCCCACTCGCGAACTGGGCGATGCAACACGCATGCACTCCGTCCTCAACATGTTTTTCTCGACGCCATTCAGTGACGAGGAGGACATGAGACGCATACAAAAGCACATATATGGTTCGTGTCTTTACTTTGTTCCCCTCTGCGGCCGTTTACTTGTACCACAGCGGAGCGCGCGGAACAAGAATCACGCGGTACTCTTGACTATAGAGCACATGGTCGAGAATGACTACCACACTCCTTTCGTATCTTGCGGACGTGTTTCAGAAGCCAGAAGGTTGGATAGTAAGAGGCACTTCGAGGTGCGGCCGATTCAGATGATTCTCACAGGGTCCATGCGACTGGCTTTAAAATTGTGCGCGCTCCTACTCCGTGTCTCACCGATTTAACACTTCCCCCCCTAGTGCATGACAACGGACTGCAATTTCTGGTCTGCGTTATTAACTTTAACATGGAAAAGGTGGTATTCGGTCAGCTTGTTAAGCCGCGGACCTCGATCACCACCTGGTAAGTTTGCAAGTGACTTATCTATCTCGTACTCAACTGCAACCCAAAGTCTTCTGGAATGACATGACTTATAAGCAAGTGGTTCGTCCTGCATTATACGATAGCGTACCTAACCGGAACAATCCCGAACAGGGCGTGCTTGCAAGAATCTGCTCAGGGCCTAGATCAAGAACGGTGGGTCTGAGTTGACGATTTTGACGGCATAGGACGGGGTGTTTCAGACATATTATAGCTGGTCCTGGTGCGGATTACGCTGTCGCAATCAGGGGCGGAATGGCGCACGCATACTCACGACCATCGTCGAGCACGGTAAATCCGGCGCCTGGAACGGTACATCAGCGACTGCATCCGCCACGGCCGTCGTCTGTTCGAACAACGCGGAGGTTCTCGACAGGCTCCTCGAAGCGCTAGACACCCACGGGGCGGTTTGTCTGATGCCCCGGGATGTGCGTGGCACCTCTCTCAAATCTCCGGTGACCTCATTTCACCGGTGACTGATCGACTCGTCACAGGGACCACGCCGAGGGCAGGCGCGGAAGGTCCTGCCGGCGCAGAAAACGTGGAGGTCCAAGACGTGACAGAGACAAGACGGGAAACGCTCAGGCCTTGCCGCCGTTCCGCCGCCGGGGACGAAAACGGCGTGTCCGCAACTTAATCCCGCACTTGATAGCACTACACTCAGCGATTCTACTACGCACTTTGCTACTCTTCCTCGGGGCACAGCGACCCGCGCTTGATGTCCGTGCACACCGGACACCGGACGGAGTTCCAAGCCAGCCGGGATCAGCGTTACGGGAACTGGCGGCGGCGGCTGGTTGGAGCACGGCGGACGACCAGGTGCTCGAGGAGACGATTATCCGCGCGGGGGTGGGGCTATTATTTGTGGGCGTCAAGACGTACGAGAGTATTTGATAGTTCGCGCGGGCGACGACTATATATCCCTGTTTAGCTCGAACTAGAACGCCCAACAACGGGCAGCATTCCCCATACTCTGACTCACCTCCCGAGTTATAATCCAATTCTATACGATGAAGCATGAGTACTGCACGGGTGCCGAATGTCCAAGTTATTGTATGTGCGTCTATCATGGCCGGAATATATGGGCGGCTATCGCGTCCTTGTTATACCCTAAGCGTCCAACCGGGTTCCCTCAACTAGTGCCATGTCCCAAGTTCCGTCTACTTCCACCTCTTCCATAAACTTCGAGACGGTATTTACAGCTGCTTTGGAAGCATACAAAAGACAGACAAAGCGAGACATCGCCTCCCATCCCCTAGCCGCCCAGCTGCAGTCCTGCGACTCTCCCAGTGCCATTCTTGCCGTGCTTCGAACTCAAGTCCAGACGTTCGATCGATCTCATACTGCTGACGAAAGGTGGACAAAGTGGCTCGATCCCACTGTCAATGTCTTGTACGCATTCTCTGCGACCCTCGGTAATGGTGTTGGACTGGTAATTCCGAGGCCTTGAGCCGCTCTAGATCTACCTCTGATGTGTATGACGACAGATGTTCCCACCTTCGAATGCGATATTTTCTGGGATTGGTGTCCTCCTCCAGGTGAGTATCATCCTTGACTCGGCGTGTGTCTCGGTGACACCTCTATCTTTTAGGCCGTCAAGGATGTCCGCGCTAGCGAAAATGCAGTTGTGGACCTGTTTGGCCGATTGGAATACTTCTTCAAGCGGCTCGAAAAATATATCGAGGTCCGGCCGACGGCAGCTATGACGGACATCATCGTAAAGATCATGGTTGAAGTACTCTCGATCCTTGGGATCGTGACGAAGGAGATCGGGCAGGGGCGAACGAGTATGTCCTTCCCGGTTGATAGCATAACCAACATTAACCTTCATGCAGAGAAATATCTGAAGAAGCTGATTGGAAGGAAAGAAGTGGAGGACGCGCTTCAGCGGCTGGACGCGTTGACGCAGGAGGAGGTTCGGATGGCAGGAGCAGAAGCCCTGGCGATCTCCCGCGGCATCGATGACAAAGTCAAGGATGTCGATGACAAGGTTAAGGATGTCGATGTAAAGGTGGAAGCCGTCGATCAGAGGGTGCAGGTGGTCGATATTAAAGTAGACGGTATCGAGGACAAGGTTCGGACCGTCAACGCCAAGGTACACAGCGTGGACCACAGGGTTGGTTCCGTCATTCAAGGTGGGTTGTACTTCCATTAGCTGGCTCCGAATGTGTCCTCAGCGTTTTACTCGCAAAGGCGTGAAGGAGACCGGAGTAGCGATTCAACAAGTCGTCAATCAAGTCACCGACTTAAACCGTCCGTCATCCTCGAATCTCATCACCGATCGCGAAAACTTGACCTCCCTTACAGGAAACGAGTTACGCAAGGACCTTCGAAAATGGATCGCTCCTCCCGATCCATCTGTCAATTACAACACTGCATCCGATGCTCACCACGAGGGTACCGCAACGTGGTGCGCCGAAGGGAACTCCTTCGTAGATTGGAAAGCATCTGGCTCATTGTTGTGGATTCACGGAAAACGTACATATCTCATCACCGTTTGAGTCTTAATCGCCAACTAACGACTCTTGGATCGATAGCTGGCTCCGGGAAGAGTATTCTCAGGTGCGCTACCCCGCGCCGAGTTGCGCCTTGGTTGCGTCCTAATCGAACTTATATGACAAGCTCCGTGATCATCCGGGATATCAAATCCTTGTCCAGTCACGGCTCGGCTATCTTGGCCTATTTTTACTTCGATTTCAAGGACACAACAAAACAGGACTTGCGCGCCTTACTATCATCCCTTCTTGTCCAACTTTCCGATCAATCAGATATTTTCTGCGACACTCTGAAGAGATTTATTTAATATGGGGATCACACGGAGTGGCGGCGAGCCAGGGATGAGCGTCCTAGATAAGACGCAGCACCCCTTTCAGTCGTTGTTTGTACAGTATTTACAACTGATTCGTAATCTACAAGCTCGTGAGTCCACATCGGGGATCTCCGAGGTCGGAGTCATCCGGGCGTTACCGACTGGGATTCCTACACTCCCCTTCACGTCGGTAACAGTCCCATCTCTTCGACGTGTCTCTTGTGTTTAGGACAGTGGCAACGGCTTAGTCAAGACGTCAGCCGTCTGATCAGGGTCTCTGCATTCCCCGATCTGAATCGATCTCCGGGCAACTTGTTCGCGAATCCAGTGCCATTTTGTGGCAAGGTGCTTAGACCTTTTATTGAACTGGTGATTCCGCGCCATGGCAATTGACCCGGTATTGTCTCCCTTTACTAAAGTCGGACTGTTGCTGACTAAATCCGAGGTCCTCATAGAGGTTCCTCAGCCAACATGCCTCGCGACAGGCCTCGGATAGCGCGATATACTCCGCTTCCGTCGATGATAAAGCAATGACTGACTGCTTTTTCGACATCCACTGAAATCGCACCGCCCGCAGCCTTGAAGACATAACCGGACGTCGACTTATAGTCAGTCTTGGTTGGCATAGGCGGCATCCGCGAAACCATGGAAAAGGTTAGTGCCTTTGTTCTTTCCCGGAAGCGTCGAGTATCTAACCCCGTATCCAGCGCGTTCCGGCAAGGTACCTTAGGATCCTTTTTAGAGCCGCCGTATGCTCAAGACTCGGATTCGCGGTGTAACACGCCAAACGGTTTACGGCGTGGGCAATATCCGGCCTCGTGGCATTGGCTAGGAACTGGAGTTCGCCCAGCAATCGTGCGTACGAATTGCTTCGGCTTCCCTCGTTCCCATCTGGATTTGGCCCTAATTGATGGTTAGGATCCATCGGCATCTTCACAGGGTTTGCATGTAGCATTCCCTCCCTTTCCAGTATGTTTTCTACATATCTTTTCTGGGAAATCGTTAACGAGTTTTCGTCTCTAGTGATTTCTATTCTGACGATTTTCGCCGGCTCACCCATATCGGTGACTTCCCATTCGGTATGTAGGTTTCCTTTTATTGCTCTCATCGAATCCTCTGACGTCGCGAATAGTAAGAGATCGTCGACCCAAACGGTTATTATTTCTAGGTCGCCGGCTCCCCTTCGCACGTACACGCATGGATCCGATATCGAGCGCGTGAAGCTGTGCTTCCGCAACTTTTTATCAAGCTCGTTATTCCACTCACGCCCGGATTGTTTTAATCCATAGAGCGTCTTTACGAGTAGGCAAGCTCGACTCGTTCCGTCCTCATATCCCTCCGGCTGACGCATGTACACAGTCTCCTTTAGGGTTCCATTTAGATAGGCTCCCTTTACATCCATCTGCTGGATGCGAAGATCGTGCAGCGTCGCGAGGGCCAGTATGGCTCTGATAGTTTCGAGCCTTACCACTGGTGAGAACGTCTCGTCGTAATCATATCCCGGTCTCTGCGCGCAGCCCTTGGCTACTAACCGCGCCTTGTATTTCAGGAGGTTTCCTGATTTTATCATATTTCTTAGCGAAGACCCATTTATTGGCGATCGGGATAGCGCCAGCGGGAGTATCGGTGAGTATCCATGTGCCTGTCTTCTGCAATTGGCAGAGTTCGGCTCTCACCGCTTCTTCCCACTCAGACCATTCAGGAGATGCCTTCGCCTCTTTCAGGCTACTCGGCTCTTCTCCTCCGTAAACATGGGCTTGCGCGGCCATGACTTCATCTTCTGTATCAGAAAATGGGTCATTCAAGTGACGGTAGTCCTGCGCGTTTGCCTCGTGTTTTGCGGGATGGTATGGGTGTTTCCTGTGAGTCTAAGCTTCTTTTCCTCTTTTGGCCTGCGTATAATGGGCTATCACCATGTAGGCCTTCCCATGGCTGTACGTCCATATTTGGTACGTCGCCTGGCTGCACGTCCATATTCGGTACGGCGCCTAACGCATCCGTGGCTCCGCCTGTGGACAGAGCGCCTCTACCGAGCTCCCCTTCGCGCTGTGCACTAGGCGCGATAACGACCATTTCGGGCGTTTCGGGATGTTCAGGAGGACAGAGGAATCGAAATTTCGCGAGGTAAGTACCTTCCGCGTTTCTGCGCTATAATACTTTGACGGCCATTGGCCCATCTTCATAGCCGACGTATGCTCGTCTCTTAGACTTGGGGAGCATCTTCCTCTGCTCGGCCGTACCTTGCAGAAGTACCCAAACGGGTGCTCCGAATTCCTTTAAGTGAGTCACGTCTGGTTTCCTTTGAAACCATAACTGATAAGGCGTGACTTCTAATACTCTCGAATAGGAGCGATTTCGAATATACGCCGCATGTTCTACGGCGTGCTCCCATAGGAATTCGGGCAGATTTCCCCCCTTTAGCATCGCGCGAGCGAGTTCAACCAAAGTTCGATTCGCGCGCTCGGCAATACCATTTTGAGCAGGTGAGTAGGGCGCAGTTACTTGATTAGTGATTCCGCGCTCACGACACCACGTCTGCAGAGCTTCATTGATGTATTCCTTCCCCCTATCTGTGCGTGTTGCACGGGGAGGACGATCATTAGCTCTGAGGTTTGTCAAATAGTCCTTCACCGCTTTCGCTGCCTGATCCTTCCCTTTAAGGAAGGTAACAGTGATATATCGGGTAGCGTCGTCGACGAAGAGCGCAAAATACTGATGTCCATTTATGGACGCGACGTCATATTTTCCCCAGAGATCCATATGCGTTAATTCTCCCAGGGAAGTTGTCGCACTGGTTTACCTTTATAGGGTTCCTCGGCTTGCTTTGCTTCGGTACACGCAACGCAGTCAGGTTTCTGTGTCGAAGTATCGACGCAGGAAACCTTTAACTAAGTCTTTCTCGAGCAGCTTCTGTAAGCCGCCATAACTGACATGTCCGAAACGTTTATGCCAGGTTTCCCAACTCGGCAACGGATCCGCAGTCATGAATGATTCGTTCGCATGTTCGCGGTCCCTGATTTTCCGTACTTTAACTTGTAATTTATACAAGTTGTTTCCGGCAATATGGCCTTTGGCCACTTCCTCTCTTTCTTCGGAGGACATTATTAATATGCCGCGTTCGCTCTTATAAGTTCCGCCGGCATTGTCCCACCTTCCGAGAGAAAATAAGTTATTTTTGTTGCTTGGAATGTGCAGTACATGCTCCAGTCGCAAAATATATTTGCGGCCGTCACAAACTGATTCCAATTCAACAGCGCCTTTCCCTTCTATGGGGACGATGGAATTACCAACGCCGGCGACTGAGGTGTCGATACATCGCTCGTATGTGACGAACGACAATCGGTCATTTGCGACGTGGGAGGTGGTCGCGCTATCGGCCAACCAGTCATAATGAGAAGTAGAATCATCATTTCCGGTCGCATAGCTATAGTCAACACCTTTATACTTGTGATACTCATCAATATCCACCCAACCACTGTCTTCGTCGTCGTCTTTTGGATCGTCGACGTTGCACGCGATATGTTTGACGGGAACGGCGGCTCTAATAGAGACCGCAGTTGACGGTACGTCGGCAGTGACATGGACCTCCTCGATCTTCGAGGTAGATGCCTTGGCATTGCCGTCGACCTTACCGTCTTTTATCTCCTTTTGATGTTGCCAACAGTTGTCCGGGGTATGAGTATAGCTTCCGCAATGGATGCACTTACTCTTCCCAAGGAAGTAACAGTCAGCAGTTTATGTCCGTCTTTGCCGCAGTGGTTGCAGTGTTTCTTCTTTTTGCCGCGCTTGGAGGATCCACGTTTGGAGTCCCCGGAGCGCGTATCGCCAATGCGCTTGGCAAGCGGACGCTTCTTGCTTGTGGTCTGATTTGTGCTTTCTGACTTCTGCGAACGCATCTCGCGTCGAACGCATTCCTCTTTGACCATACCAATAAATGTCTGGGACGAAATGGATCTCTTCGGGTCGTCAGTGACGTCCTCAAAGAGTCCGCCGTAATACGGCTCTGAGAAAGCGTCCCAAGAAGATGGTAAGGCGAAAGCGAGTAGAGTTTTGAAGAACTCATCGTTATATGGATGTTTGCGTCCGCGCGTTCGCTGACAGAAATGTTCCCATTCGCCCTTCATCTCGTCGAGGCGTTTGGGGATGTCAGTGCAGTCGCTATTAGCGTACATGAAGAGGTTCTTGAGGATCGCATATACTGTATGAGTACCCTTGGCTTCGTGTACAGCAGCGAGGCTTTGCCAGATTTTGTGCGCCGTCTTACATCGGTGAACGTTCTTCACTTGCTGCGGCGAAAGGTTGCTCATTATAAGAACCTGAGCATAATCATCATTAGCGTCCCATATCTTCTTCTTCGCCTTGTCCTTATCAGGACGTTTGATGGTACCGTTTACATATTTTGTGACATGACAATACCGGAATACCTTGCCCATCTGTTCGCACCAATCTGACCAGTTTTGGTCATTTAGGGGTTCAATAACCCTAGTGACCTGCGAATCAGCGGGTTTCGGTATGGTGAGGGTGTCGTCGTCCGAAGAGGACGATGAAGATGAGGACGAGGAGGAAGACGTAGACGGGGAACGCTTGCGCTTCGCCGGCATCAGGGGCTTGGTGATACTTTTGTGAAATGTCTCAAATTTGGTTTTTGTGAATAGTCTGGCTGTATAGTTATCAAGCTATAGGGGCAGGGCCCATAACCTGAAGAGATTTATTTAATATGGGGATCACACGGAGTGGCGGCGAGCCAGGGATGAGCGTCCTAGATAAGACGCAGCACCCCTTTCAGTCGTTGTTTGTACAGTATTTACAACTGATTCGTAATCTACAAGCTCGTGAGTCCACATCGGGGATCTCCGAGGTCGGAGTCATCCGGGCGTTGCCGACTGGGATTCCTACACACTCTTTCCTCCTTGTACTCCACACACAAACGAGGATCGGAGCAACCAACTGTCGACTCGCTCGCGCAGTGCCTCAAGGATATGCTCACGATGATGGGACAAGCGCCGATCTATCTGATCATTGATGCTCTCGACGAGTCTCCCAATGATTCGGGGATTCCATCGTCGCGTGAAAGGGTCCTGGAGCTGGTGAAAGAACTTATCGATCTTCACCATCCAAATCTACGTCTATGTATCACGAGTCGTCCGGAGTACGGCATTCGCACCACGCTCGAGCCTTTAGCGACTCAACAAGTATCCCTCCACGATGAAGACGGACAAAAGAAAGACATTAACGATTATGTTACTTTTGTCGTTCACTCAGATCGAAGGATGAAGAGATGGCGAGACGATGACAAGGATGCGGTGATTGAGAATCTCACGGAGAAGGCAGATGGGATGTAAGGACATCTTCCGCTCATCACGATCACGCCGTTGTCTTATGTTTTCAACCAGGTTCCGATGGGTGTTTTGTCAATTGGAGGTTCTGCGGCACTGTTTCCCGACCAATCTTCGTCGTATCCTCGAGGAATTGCCCAAATCACTCGACGAGACATACAAGCGTATCCTGAAGGAGATCAATCACGCAAACCGGGAGCACGCTTATCGACTTTTGCAATGTCTTGCGGTGGCCCATCGTCCACTCCGGGTCGAGGAGCTCGCGGAAGTGCTCGCATTTGACTTGAACACGGGCGGGATCCCAAAGTTGATCTCGGATTGGCGGTGGGAGGATCAAGAAGAAGCGGTGCTGTCGGCCTGTTCCAGTTTGGTTTCCGTCATCGTCGACAGTGGCTCCCGGGTCGTTCAATTCTCACATTCCTCCGTAAAAGAATTCTTGATATCGGATCGCCTCACGGGTTGCATGGAAGAGGTGTCCCGGTTTCACATCCCCATTGAGCCTTCCCACGTGATTCTTGCCCAGGCTTGTCTCGGCGTGTTACTTAGCCTGGACGACTGCACCGACAAAGATAGCGCCGAGAAGATTCCTCTTTTTCGATATGCTGCCCAATATTGGGATTGGCATGCGGAGATCGGAAACGTGGAATTACAGATCAAGGACGCACTGGATGATTTCTTTGACATGGACAAGCCACATTTTTCAGCATGGGTCCGAATATGGGACCTATACGGTCTCATGACGGATCCCGGGCCTGGACAGCCGAGAGCCGTGTTACTTCCAGCAGCTCCCTTATACCACGCTGCATTTAGAGGATTCCGTGGTCTAGTAGAACGCCTGATGATGAAGTACCGACAACAAGTAAATCATTTGGGTGGTTCACAGGGTACTCCGTTGCATGCGTCGACGTCCTGGGGCCATATCGACGTTGCTCAGTTGCTGTTTGCGCATGACGCTGACATAAATTCACGCTCTGCAAACAATTTCACTCCATTACACTGTGCTTCGCAAGCGGGACATCTTGAGGTCGGGAAATGGCTGTTGAACGTTGGTGCAGACGCGAACTCTCGGGAGAATGACGGCAGGACTCCACTGCATTTCGCAGCAACCATGGGATTCGTAGAAATCATGAAAACCGCAAGAAGCGACAATTACCTCGAGCTTTCCCGGTTACTACTCGAGCGCAACGCGGAGGTCAATTCCCAGGATGTCCGTGGAGCTACTCCACTTCTCAGTGCATCGCGAAATGGACATCATAATGTTGTGCGGTTATTGCTGGACCACAATGCAGATGCGCGTATCCGTGACTACCACGGAAATACTCCACTGCGTTCGGCAGCGTGCAAAGGTCACCTCGAGGTTGTTCAGATACTACTCGAGCGTAATGCGGAAGTCAATTCCCGGGACGACCTCGCTAACTCACTTCTCCATGCGTCGGTGACTGGAAACCGTCATGTTGTGCGGTTATTGCTGGACCACAACGCAGATGCGACTGTCCATGACAGCTACGGGAACACTCCACTGCATTTGGCGGCGACCTACGGTCACCTCGAGGTTGTTCGGATACTACTTGAACGCAATGCGAGGGTCAATGCCCGGGATGCCGAAGCGGCTACCACATTTCTCAATCCAATCTGGCGCTTAAATGACGTTTCGCGGTTATTGCTCGACCACGCTGCGGATGAGCATGTCTGCGATAACCGACATGTCTCATCGTTTGATTGCGCGGTGTGTGACGGTCACCTTGAAGCCGCTCGGTCACTCAAGCAGTTACTATTCGAGCGCCGTGCGGAGGCCAATGAACCCAACAGTGTGTCCACTGGCATATCGTGGGGATACGGCAATGCAGATGAAAATGACCGCGTCAACAAGGGAATGACTCCATTGTATTACGCGGCGTATTACGGCCACCTCGAAGTTGCTCAGTTACTCCTTGAGCACAATGCGGAGATTAATGCCCGGGATGATGACGGCTATACCCCAATTTTCTGCGCGTCAGCAAGTAAAAATCCTGATATTTTGCGGTTATTGCTGGACCACGGCGCGGACGAGCATGTCCGGAACAACAAGAGAAGCACCCCACTCCATTACGCAGCGGCCGCCGGTCACTTCGAGGTCGCTCAGTTGCTACTTGAGCGCAATGCGGAGGTCAACGCCCGAGATGATGACGGATTGACCCCATTTCTTAGAGCATCGCGGCATGGAAACCTTGACGTTTTGCAATTATTGCTGGACTACAATGCAGATGAGCATGTCCGCAACAACAACGGAAGTTCTCCACTGCATTATACAGCGGCCTACGGTCACCTCGAGGTAGCTCGGTTACTACTCGGACGCAATGCAGAGGTCAATGCCCGAGATCATAACGGGTTGACCCCATTTCTCAGAGCATCAGAGCGTGGACAGCTCGATTTTGTGCAGCTACTGCTGGAACACGAGGCGGATGCGGATGTCCATGACAACATGGGAAAGACACCACTTCATCACGCAGCGGCCAGATGTCGCCTCGAAGTTGCTCAGTTACTACTTGAGCGCAATGCAGAGGTCAATACCCGGGATGATAGTGGATCGACCCCATTTCTCTGCGCATCGGCATATTGGGCTACTTCCACTTATATTTTACAGTTATTTCTGGACCACGGTGCGGATGCGCATGTCCGCGACAACGAGGGAAACACCCCACTTCATTACGCAGCAGCCAACAGTGACGTCGGTGTTGCTCGGTTCCTAATCGGACTCAATGCGGAGGTTAATGCCCGGGATGACTACGGACGCACCCCAATTCTCACAGCATCAGCTCGTGAACTTGAAAACCCTGACTCAGATTATGAGTCAGATATTGTGCGGCTGTTGCTGGACCACAATGCGAATGCACATATTTCCGACAACAAAGGAGCAACTCCCCTGCATTACGCAGCGGCCAACGGTCACGTCGAGGTTGCTCGGTTACTGCTTGAGCGCAATGTGGAGGTCAATGCCAGGGATGACGATGGATGTACCCCATTTCTCGATGCATCGAAGAATGGGAACTGTGACCTTGTGCGGATATTGCTAGACCACAATGCGGATGAGCATATTCGTGACAACACGGGAAACACTCCGCTCCATAATGCAGCGCTCTATGATCACGTCGAACTTGTTCGGATAATCCTCAAGCGCAATGCTGAGGTCAATGCCCAAGATGACGAAGGATCGACCCCATTACATCACGCAACACAGTACGAGGGTCCTCGCCGGTCTCCAGAGGTTGTGCAGTTATTGCTAGACCATGGTGCGGATGTGTATCTCCGCGACAACAGCGGAAACACTCCACTGCATTACGCAGCGGCCACTGGTGACCTCGAGGTTGTTCGGTTACTACTCGAGCGCGATGCAGAGGTCAACGCTCGGGATGACGACGGACGTACCCCATTTCTCGACGCCTCGGGGAGTGGAAACTGTGATCTTGTGCGGCTATTGCTGGACTATAACGCGGATGAGCATGTCCGCGATAACACGGGAAACACTCCGCTCCATGACGCAGCGTTCGACGGTCACGTCGAGCTTGTTCGGATACTCCTCGAGCGCAATGTGGAGGCCAATGCCCGGGACGACGAGGGATCAACTCCATTACACCATGCAGCGCAGCCCGAGGGTCTCCGCTCGGGCTGGTGGGAAGGATCCTCAGATGTCGTACGGCTATTGCTGGACCATGGTGCAGACGCATGTCTCCGCGACAACGATGGAAACACCGCACTGGATTGGGCAGCATACGGCGGTCACCTCGAAGTTTGCCGGATACTACTCGAGCGTAGTGTGGAGGCTAATTCCCTAAACGACGAAGGATCGGCCCCGTTGCACCAAGCGTCAGAGGGTTTGAAGGCAGGATCTGCGGATATTGTGCGGCTCTTGCTGGACCACGGTGCGGATGTGTATGTGCGCAACCTCAGCGGAAAGACACCATCCGAGGTTGCCCGTGGCCCGGAACAACAGAAAATCGTAGAATTGCTCTCCCAGCACGCCGCAGAATGAACGAACGGGGCGAGTTATAGTATCATTGACTTGTCGACGCGAGTAAGTGAATTTTTCCTTGCTTGTTTGCTGTACATTGATTATCACTACAGCCTGAGTTATTCACCGGAACCTTCTTCACTATGCAGCAAGATCGCGAGTAGTGCAGTCCTTCCGCGAACTCCTATCATACGACGTGTAACTGTCCCCACGTCCCACATTTCATGTATAGTACATAACTCGTGCTTTATTATCCGAGTCCATACCATCACAAGATACAGCGACCAGTCTTTCTGAGTGCCAAGTGTGATTCACGAGAACCGTTCAGGATCCGAAGAGGAACTTATTACCGTGTTTACCGTGGCGCAACCTCGCGCTGCAATTATGCTGATTTATGATATGTTCACAGACATCTAAATATTCCATTCGGCGCACCACGACAGGCTTGCGTTAGCATCACAAGCTTCGGATCCCAGACCCATGGGACTTTGATGCACGAGGAGCTCATTGCGCGTCTCCAAGAACAAACGGGTCACCTGATACTCCACGGACTCCAACTCCAATTTCACATTGTCCCAACAACCGGCACCGCTGCTATTGTCGTCGTTCGTCGTCGTCGCTATCCTGATCGAGGCCTGGAGAAGGGCTACTGGAAGGCTCCAAATAAAAGCGCGAAATCGACTTCTCCGCATACTCGACGTGCAAGATCGCGCTCAAGTTCGGCTACACCGGATCGGGCGCGGGCTACGGCGGGCTCGCATGCTAGGTGGGGCCAATGCCATTCCCGTCCGTCAGGGGTGTGCTCTTCGCTGCGCTCACAAAGGCGCGCCAGAGGGCTGCGGATGGGAGCATTGTGGACCCACGGATCGCGGCATCGGCTGGCCAGGTGATGAGCCTCTACACGCGCAGCTCGGACAGGTGCTTCCCTGCACAGGTCGAAGCGTCTGTCGCGAACGGGAACGCTCCGGAGGGTGGCGCCCTCGAGGACCACGACGCGTCCGCACCATGGCTCCGTAACGGGACATCCGGTACCTGCACACGCTCAATGAGGTCTTACCGCCGTTGATACCCTACGTGTGGGCATCGGTCGCAACTTCGTCCCCCGCGCACCGCACTGCAAGTACTTTTTCTCCGTGCGGGGTCTCGACGTGGATACAATGTACGCCGGCGCGGCGTGGCTCGTTGACGAGCACGTTTTCCGCAGTCTATGCAAGTTGGACCCTGCAAATCAGTTGACATCCTTCCAGCGCTGGGTCGTGTGCCCTATCGTCATCAGCAACGTGCATGTGCTTGACGTCGTCGGCAGCGCGGTCCTCTACAACCGTGTGCGGTACACCACGGCCGTGCTGCTGCTAATCGGCGCACGACTCGAGGTGCGGAGCGTCGTCCTTACGCTGCTGAACTCCAACCCAGACGAAAGGCGCGTCGCAGCGTATGCACAGTCTCTTGCCGTGCTGCCGGATGGAAAGAAGACGCCGCCGGCGCACGTTCGGAAAGGGCTCCATCGGACTGTACTCGCAGTTGTCAGGGCTTGCAGAGCACCAGCACGTCGAGGCAACCGTGGCAGAACACTACCTTGCCGCCGCAGCGCCGTTGCACGGACCTGCTACTCGAGGGGCAGGGTCGATGCTGACATGGCTGATGAAAAGGAACGTGGGCAGTGAGATCTAGTGAGAGGTGCCGTTGGTGGGACACGACGGCCCGGAAGGGAACTGATGAGCGCGGAGGCGTACGCTCCAGAAGGGATAATTACATAATAAGAGATATCAGCCGCTCATGGTGGTTGTTTTTATCGATGTGAGTCCTTTCATGGCTCTGTTTGTCCTCTTCACGCGTTTGGCCGTCATGACGTGGATCTAGACGCTCTGATTCACCCGCTGCTGCTCGAAGGGTTCCAAGATGACAGCCGTGCGTAGAAATTCTTTCGTTCCGCTCCGACAGCGCCTCACTGACGAGTGTAGCGTGTTGCCTTCCACAGTGTCTAAATATATGGTCGCGTTCATGCGTATGCTCACAAGCGCGCAGATCCTGCACAATCCGGAGTACGAGCCTCCCGTGATTCGCCCAGACCTCGGTGAAGATGGGAGTAAAGGATTTTTGCGAGGCCGTCATCGAGGCTCTGCGGTGGGAAGCGGGTGAGTAGCGCGGACCTCTTCTGGTCGTCCGCGCGCGGATGGGGCGGAGACTGTTGAGAGTCCACATTGGCGATGACGCGATATTATATCCCTGTACCCTCAAGCTGGAAGGCACCACCAACGACGGGTATCTATGCGCGGACCCACATACGCACTTACCCCCTCGATCCAGTTTTCAAGTGTAACATGCAACCCACTCGAAATCTAAATTCTTTGATCATAATTAGTTGGTCATGGGCAGCATGGGCTCCCGAGCCTCCTGTAACTTGATTCTCATCCGTCGTATTTATCTCAAAAAAAAAAAAATGGGAGAATCGAGCCAACCTCCTGCCATTCGGATGAAATTGGTCAGACTCTCAGAGGATTGTCGTTCTCGGCTACCAGTATGGGCGCAAATACTGACGTGCTGTTGGAGCGTTCGATGCAATCTTCCTCATGCCCCCCTCCCCCATTCATCCTTGCATCATTCTCTCTCACAATGAAAGTTCGGCGGTCGGGCCCACGTTACAGTAAGGATGGGGTACCGCCTCCAGACTTGAATGTGTACTCCGAACGCGTGAAGCGGCGTGATCGACCTGGAGTTTGAGCAATCATCGGGAGGCGGCCAGCCGGACGCGCAGTCGAGTAGTCATACACACGCAAGCAAGCGACCCAATGGGAGAGCGCGTCTTGACGGTCATTCCGATGGGGCACACGACAACGACACCTGTGAGTCTCATAGATGAGGAGGGGCATCTAGAGGGATACTCTTTATGAGGCCGACCGCAACTGGCGCGCCAATAGAGGACACTGACTCGGACGCGGAGCCCGGGGCGACGTCTTTCTTGCGATTCTAATGCATCCGAGTCTGTCTGAATAGCGCCGAATGTTATTGTGTGTATGTGGCTGGCCCCTTGGGCCTGGGAATATCAGGGCGGCTATCTGTCGTGGGACTGGGACGAGGCCATTTACGGCAACGGCATGAGGCATTCCCGCCGTAATTATATGCTGTTGTGAACCAGTGTGTCCTTGCGGCGTCCATCCAACCAGGCTACCTCAACTAGCACTATCATGTCCCGAGTTCCGTCTACTTCCAACTCTTCCCCAAACTTTGAGACAATTTTACAGCCGCTTTGAAATCGTACAAACAACAGACAAAGCGTGATCTTACCTCACATCCCCTAGCCACCCGACTGCAGTCCTGCGACTCTCCCCATGTGATTCTCACCATGCTTCGAGAGACGTCTGACCAGTCCTCAGAGCGCCAACGAAAGCTGGACAAAGTGGCTCGATCCCACTGTCAATGTCTTATACGCATTCTCTGCAACGCTCGGTAACGGTGTTGGGACTGGTAATCGCAAAACCCTGAGCCATTCAAGATCTACCCTCTGATGTGTGTGACTACAGATATTCCCACCTTCGAATGTAGTCTTTGCTGGGATTGGTGTCCTCCTCCAGGTGAGCATCTTCCTTGGTCCGACGTGTCTTGATAATACATCTATCCTTCAGGCCGTCAAGGATGTCCGCAGTAGCCAAGCTGCTCTTGTAGATCTTTTTGGCCGCTTGGAATACTTCTTTAAGCGGCCTCGAAAAATACATCGAGGTCCGGCCGACGGCAGCTATGACGGACATCATCGTAAAGATCATGGTCGAGGTACTATCAGATCCTTGGGATCGTGACGAAGGAGGTTGGGCAAGGACGAACCAAGTATATCCTTCCCTCTTGATAATTCGCCCGAAACTGACCGTCATGTAGAAGCGTATCTGAAGAAGTTGGTTGGAAG
>JAKELI010000659.1:0-25618 GCA_021525025.1 Lactarius hengduanensis
TGCACGATGAAGCTTGCGAGATCGGTAAGCACAAATAGAGAAACCACCAGCAAGAGAGCACTGGAAACCGTCCAATCTTAGGCTCGGACCAGCCAGTTTTCGAACCCAGAAGCTCCGTTCATGTAGAAAAGTGCCTCGGCTAGCAGCAGCTTACAGGCCGCAGACCCAGACGGTTGCAGCATCACTACTGCCAGTGTATGAGATAAAGTGAGAAGACATAATCTCGCTAGTAAGCTCCCTGGCGGCAATAAATTGCCAAGTAAATTCAAGAGTAAATTGCAGAAATGTGCGATGAGGTGGTGGTTGGTGACCGGTGACCGGTAACCGCAAGGGTAACCGGTGGCGAAACCTTGGCATATCCGACGTCTGTATTCAACTTCCCGACTCACAGTGTGTTTTGCAACTTTGTCAGTGCACAACTTGAATGTACCGACTCTCTTTTTTTCTTTCTAAAAGCCCATTTATCGTAAGTATCACGGGGCACATAGTAACAGAGATGAAGATATGAAGACCGCTATCCACAAAGTAGTAGGCAGTACTAGTAAGCGTAGGGCCATCAAGAAAACAAAATGTTACTAGAGGGCACTAGCCTAGAGACACCAAGATATATTGTCGCTAGTTTCCCCTAGTAACCGCTAGTTAAGTCCAGTTTCGCTGGCGGCGGTAGAATGTACTGACTCATGCTGGTGACGACATTCACTCGGGGTGAAATGAGTTGCCCAATGCCAGTGGTCTACGAGATGGTGCCCTCAGCAACCCTCTTCTGCAGTCACATGAGAGTTTGTACCGGAGTACCAGGGCAGTGCCGTTTCCGTAGCTAAGGACTGATCAGGACTGAGACGAGCTATCAATAGTACCTCAAGAAGCCTACCACTGCAAAGAGCGCATCTGCTATAAAGCCACGTAAGCTTGAAGGGGCCTCATCAAAATCAACTTGTCATGCTCGCTCTGTCATTCCTTCCGCTTCTCCTACTAGCCACTGCGGGCCGGGCTACACCTTCCCCTGCCCGCAGAACAACACCTTCCGCTGTTCCTGCCGCCGTTTTGGCTCAACTTCTACCACAAACAGCAGCAGCTCGTTTGCACCGACCGACGCGCCGAACTTTGTCGCGTTAGTCACCGGATTTCAGAATTTTACATGTACACTGAAGGGAACCTGGGCGTGAGTCGTAATTACCTTGTCGCTTGTTCACGATGACAAACCTGAAAGACGTTGGGTAGGTCTGACGGGTTCGCTGGCCAGCTGTTCGACATATCTACTCTCTTCTCTGGACCGGAGTTCTCGAAGATTCAAAACGATGCGTTTGCCGACTTTAGCCCATTGCAGACCACCGACCCCTTTGATCCGAGTTTTGCAAGCAAGTCGAGGACAAATACGGGATTCCACTTTCTGGCCAACACTACTTTCCTCTTCTGGTGTCCCAGTTTTCGACTTTAGAAATAACGGGCCGACCGCGGGCAACCCGGATGCCTTCGTTGTTGCAGACATAACTGGAAATATTCCGGCACCAACTAGTAGTTTAGACATCGACTGGCAGGTGATGACAGGCACGTCCGGCAAATTCGCGAGCACAATATTCCGTGTCTCTACAAAAGGGGGACAGCAAGGTTTGGTAGATTCTGTAAGCACTTTCCGATCTGCAACGATGGCGCGACTGAATGTGGACCTTCCAGTGCCAGCCCAACACTCCCGGTCTTCAGACCAAGTTTTACTGCACAGCTTTGTGAGTGTTCAGCCCCTGGTGCAGAAGAAATGGACCCTGACTAGCTTGCATGTCAATTTATCCACACTTCGTAGTTTTCTATGGTACCAAACTCTGAACCTGGACGTTGTGCCACATACTAGTATTCGTTCACATTCCATTCATCCCCTTCCGATGTCCCCCCGGGTTTCGGTCAACTTGATAGTGAAATGGACTGTTAAGAGTACTACTCGATAGAGGCTGGTATCCTCAATAAATAGTAATTGTTCGTCACCAAGCACATGCAAGAGAATCTCTAGAGAAATAGGTCCTTCACCACACCCGAATTGAGACCCAGGGAAGGGAAGCACGACCCCTGTACTAATTTCAGGACCACAACACCAGATCGCGGTTCAGCATAAAGCGCTTCATGGCCCGATCTTGTCCTTCTTCTTTACAACAAAAGCTTCTGATTGATCTTTCAATTTCAAGGCGACGACGAAACGATTCCGGACCCCTGACCACTACAACAAGGGCGTTAAATCCCAATTGTTTCTCTCTTCCAGCCGCGGGAATAGACGGCGGAAATAGTATCTCGCGAAAAGCTATTTGCTCAACTGTACCCATGCGGATTAGTCAATAAGTCCCTTCACGCCGATTTGATCGACCCACCATCACGGCGTGGTGGGCACAGAAGTCTGCAATGCCAAGCCGTGCATTCTTCTTTTCTCCTATATCCTTTGGTACTGTACCGACCCGACACCTATCTCTCATGACAAGGAGGACGATGATACGTTACGAAACCTATATGCTTAGTTCATATATGTACTAATTTAGCTATGGCCTTTCCTTTTGAACCGCACCATGGGTACAGACCAGTCAAAGTCGAGACTACATTTGGGAGTGACCCGCCACTGGGCCGCCAGAGTAACCGTGGGATGATGCGGCCGTATTTTGACGACGCCATAAGTGTATCTCTCAGCGCCGGTAGTGTAGAGGGCGCGCACGACGGAACCATGGTGGGTCGCCGCACAGACATTCAGCTGTTGTACTCACCGTCTGGAACTCGAATCGACGTTCGGTCCTGAACTTCGACAGAATAATCGCATCAAACCAGACCTGCAACCGTCGCCTCTGGTGAAACGGATATTGTGGAGATAAATAGAGAGAGTCAACGAGAGCTAGTAATGGTGGCGAATGCAAACACACGAGCCTCATCCAGATGAGGTTAACCCGACCCCGAGCGTGGTGCACACGTAGCTCCTGTGGCATGGGAATCCCATAGTAGGCAATACAGTCTTTAAGCGTGGGGCTAAACAGCTGATCTGTCAATATGCCTACTTGCACCGCACTCGTCTCAGGGAAGCCGCCGCTCGTGCTCCGCGCCACTACGACCGGACCATTGATATCCGTGCATGTCAGCGCCACGGCGTTTCGCCCCCACAAAAAGCAAATGGGGTGCACTGAGACCTACCTGGGTCCTCCATGCGCGCAGAAAGTCATTCCATCTCCGCCTCGGAATCGCAGTTTCCCGTGGCGAGCGACGCCTTCTGGCACCGGACCAGCGCGGAGCCCATTGCTTCGAGCTGTGAGAGCCATGGCCTGGTTTAACTTAGGTAGCCCGCTGGAAGCTTGAACTTCCCCATCCGAGTATCGTCTTGGAGCTTGGTCTTGACGGGCTGGAGATCCCAGTCAGGGAGCTACTAGTCCAAGATGCGCATGTCACATTCTGGGAGGAAGATAAATGTCTGCTGCGCAAGTTGCTGTAGCACCAGGGAGGAGCTAGGGATACGCACAACTTTTGTGGGCGTGGGCTGGAACCTTTGCGCGTGGACGAGTGTCCCGGTCGAAGTCGCGAGGCGATGATCTGTCTCTCTCGTGCGTCCGGCCGTGCGTCATCAACGCGTTGATTCCGCCGCTTTACCTCGTCACTCTAAAATGTTCGCACTTGTTATAACGGGCACTTGTACTAAAGTACCCTCCGTCGGTGCACCGTGTGAGCGGGGACATCCTCGATCGCGCATCCCATCCGCGTCTCGATCCGTCCCGGGCGTGGGACAGGCAGCGTGCTCGGTCGGCGTTTGCCATCCGTTTTGGTTGATGCTGTCTCCAGGTGCGCAAGTCACTCGGAGTCAACGTCGGAGTCAGATGTAGAGAAGCGTAAGTAGTTGCGGCTGGTACCCGCGGAATCCGTGGACCGTGTGCGGTTCTGGCGTCCCCCGCTTGTGCGCCGTAGGCAAGTACACGACCCAAAGAGCTGCTTGGCCGGCATCTAGCAGTTCAGTTGCGACTGGAAACTAAAATGGACGTCAGGAGGCTCTTGCTTTCCGCACCCCGCTACCTTGGGGTGGGGTAACGTTTCTGGGAGGGAGAGGGCCTGGGCGTAGTTCATAAAATATATTATCGGCATTTATAAGTACTTATCCGGATCCCATCGGTCCAGTCCGGCCCGGACTTGTGAGCGTGTTCTACAGGCCCCCTGAAAACCCCGGGTGAGGTTTGATACACGTCCACCACAATATTTCCTTTTTTGGACGCGAACTTTGATACCGGTCTTGCAGGCGTCCACTACTAACCACCTTCAAAACTGTGTCACCTCGGATACCATTGTCCACTACTGGACAGGCCTCTCATTCACTCGGAACAGTAGGTTGGATACGGTGTCCACCACTGGGCCACAAAAGCTGTCACAAAATTTCTGTCGTGCATTGTTCATGCACGTTCACCTTTCTTGCCTCGGATGACTCTCAGATGGACGACCGTGATAGTATTGGCTTGACTCTTCTACTTCCACAATCTGGGTTATGTTAGTGTCATATTATAACCTCTTGTTTCTAGGGAATTTTAGTTTGATTTGAGTCCTACACCTCTGTCTGACAACTCTAAGATGCCCGACTTGTCCCCGCGACGTGTTCGCGCCCATACATCTTTGTCTTGTCTCGTTCGCCTTTCGTACCTTACTTGGCTTCGATTATCCTCGCGTTCCGTTCCGTCCCGTCTTGCCACTGTTCTCTTACCTTACCCCTCTGTTCTCCACTGTCTTCCTCACACACTTGGGTTCGGAATGCGTCGTATACAGCTCGAATGTATATAAGCTCGCGATCTCAGCTCGTTAATATCAGTCCAGTGTCGCGTTTCCCCTCTTTGTCTTAGCATGAACTCGGTTTGAGTCAGGCCTGCCGCTCGGGCACTCCTACTCAGTTCTTTTGTCATCATCTTTCCTCGTCTCGCCGCTTCCGACTGGCATCGCTCTCATCTCGCTCTCGCCTCGCTCGTCCACGCTCGTTCCCTCGTTCCCGCTCAGCAATCGCACCGGCCTTAGCCTTTGCGAGAGCTCCGGACTTGGCTCTCCCCCACCTCTGTAACCCCTGCACAGAATCCCCTCCGCCTACGAACTCACACGGACTCGGCTCCGTACAAATTGGCTCCTTTATCTATCTTTAACATCTTCGCTCTCTTTCGGTCGCATCTGGTTGCTTACTATATGTCCATCGGCCTCCTTCGGCCCACTTTGTTCGACTCTATCCACATTGACTTCGCCTCGCTTCGTTGCCGCCTCCTCGTCCAAGCTGCTGACCTTGGACACCCGCCAGTCTCCGCCCTCGCTTGCCTCGCTTGCCTCGCTTGTACCAGTTCGCCACGCCCTAGCCCTAGCCAGAAGAAAGAGATTAGCCCAGCCCTAGCAAGAAGAATATGCCCAGCCACTGCCGCCCAAGAAGATTAGCCGTCCCCTGCCCAGAAGAACAGCCACCGCCAGCCAGAAGAATAGCCCTAGCCGCCGCCTGCCCACTGGCAGAAGAAGCCCAAGCCGCCATCGCCCAGAAGAAGCCCAGCCAGAAGAATAGCATTAGCCGTTGCCGCCCTTATCGTCCAAGCCACTGACCTTGGACCCTCGCCCTGTTTTCTCACCTTCGCCATTCGAGCCGCTGACCTCGCATTACCACCCGCTACTGACCTAGTAAGCCTACCCTTGCACTTGCCTTCCGAGCTGCTGACCTCGGATTGCTGCTCGCTTTCCCAGACCTCGACCTAAGACTCTCGCCCTTGCCCTCCCACTGCCTCCGACATCTCACTTCCCTTGCCTTTCTATCCCCACCCTTTGCTCTTCGCCTCCAATCCCTTCCACTTCCAATCTCTGAACTCGCGCTATCACCCCGGTTTTGTCATCACACCTCGTCTTCTTTCGTTCACCCTACCGCCTCGCCTCTCGCACTACCTATTTCATCATGCACCACGACATGTCCCAATACTACGGATGTGGACAATCCTTCGCAGACACCTCCGGCAACATCACACCACAGCACCGGGCCACAAGGGAGAAGTTACTCAATTATGTCCAAGAGTCTGCAAGAAAATGGATGTATTGTGAAGACGACATGTTACAGAACTGCAGGAAGTTCATATGCCTCAGTACTCCCCTCTTGGGTAGGTCTCTCACTTGCTATAGGTCACCGACTGGTTGATGATCAAGAAATTTGTTGCAGGTCATAAAAAAGCGACGTACTGCCTTCGCTGGCTTACCACATGCAGAAGATATTTCGACTGTCAAGGTGAACGGACCAAGGAACAGACTGTCTACACTGAAGAGGGGTTCGTATGGTGTTGTTTTGATTGAGAACGACTTGATGGTTGGCGAAGGTGCGATACCACTTCCTCCTTCAATTTGCAAGATGATCTCACAAGTTGAACTAGTGTTGACAATTTACGAGAAAGGCGGCGGAAAATCTGGGCGACATTCTTGGGTCAATGAATGTCGCAAGTTCTCGCATGGTCATGCAAGTGTGGCGCCAGAGCTTAGGACAACGCTGCCAGTACAAGACGATTCACAGGCTCCCTCGCTTTTCCCACATCCCTACGATGTCATTCCTTTACACTTTACCCATTGGGTTTTCCTTAAGAAACGAACACGGGATTGAGGTAAATTGGATTTTCATGGATACTGTGTTTGGGAAGTTGATTACTTCAAAGTCGTCAATTATTGGGTCTGTAAAGAGGTTACAGGCCAAAATGTCCTCGAAAAACGACGAAGACACATGATGGCAGCTTAATATATATATATTTTGATTTTTTCGGATTTGTTTTTGATTTTTCAAGGTCGGGTACATTTGTCCACTACTTTTGGGCCACCCCCGGAGGTAGGTTTCGTTATCCACCACAAAAAGTCCATTTTAGGAAGGTGCTCAGTCCACTGATATGGACCTGAAATTCGTTGTTTTCGTATCAAACCTCACCTCAGGTTTTCAGGGGGCCTGTTCCTACTGTGTTCCTCCTTGAAACCGCTTCCAATGGGACTCCTGGCCGACCTCTCGGTTATTGATGGACGACTTGTGCCCTCGTTCCCCCCTCCGTCCACCCCACACGTGAAGTACAGTACATATGTAGCCAAAATAAATACAATAATTTTCATCGGTGTGAGTAGTCGTCTCCTAGGCGCTACAGCAGGGCCGTTGCGGGCGTTATCTCATTCGATAAGGTAGGACTGGAGTCTTGTGTCAAACTCCGTTTTCTGGTTGACAACGGTTACAGGGCGACCAGAGTCCCGGCGAACTGCGATGAATGTCTCGACAGATGACTCCGGCTGGTTCTCCAAGTAAAGCAAGCTCAAGGCTGGCAACACATCGGTGACCATCTGCCCAGCGCCGTCTTCAAGTGCAAGGGCGATTTGATCTGAGAGTTCTTCGGGAACATACAGCGTCCGGACAGCGGTGAATAGGCAGAGAAATGGCAGCCATTCTGTGTCGTCCATTACCACGTATTCCCAGCCTGAGTGATCATGACGAATTGCGGGTCGACGGGGTCGTCCGTTTTCATAGAACTTGAGATGGGCCACGGAAGAGAGGGTAGAGGAAAACTGGCCGAGTAAGTGAGCTATTTCCGAGATATCCCAGCCTAACGATTCACGTGAGATGGCAATGGAATGCGGGGACCAAAAGTTATCATTAGCGGAGAAGTAGATATTCCCTGCACTTGTTATGCCCACTTGTCGGAACAGGATCGGTGGGAGGCCGTCTGAGCGACTGATGAACTCGACAAGTTGGGTAACTTGAAAGTCGTCAAGCTGAGAGTACATTATGCATATCTTGGTCCTGTTAAGTTGAGGGCTATCGATTCGGGATACAAGCTCCTCCAAATATTCGCAAATACCTTGAAATTTAAAGGACGTGAGAACAGGAAGGACTGCCCGCGTTTCGGGAGGCAGGCGGATTCGACCACCGGCAGGGTGGGAAAACGGAGATTGGAATTCGATGTGAAGAGTGTTGAGCCTGGTTAACGAAGCTAGGCATACAACCATCGCCTCCGGTGAAACATAACCTGTTGCCGGTATACGCTCGAGTCGGAGAATAACAAGATCTTTGGTGGATGAAAGAAGCGTCGGTAACGCTGGAAAGGGAACACGATCTAAGAAGATTTCCTGTAAACGCGGGGTGGATCCGCCCAGGAAACCATCAGGAAGGGCTGGTTGATCCCAACACTTCCGATCAACGACCGACGTCAGCCAAAGAACTGTGAGCACAGGAAATGACTCCTGCATCACGGTGGCCATATTTTCCAGCTGTAAATTCGTTCCATAAATGTTCATGACGAGTACACGATCAGGGCGCTCAAGTGCCGCAGAGAGGTTATCTTCACGGCCAGAAGTAATATCCTCAGAAATGTCATACCGAACAACGATGGGTAAGGCAGGAAAGAGATCCAGGTTCTTTCTGGCAGGAGTTCGGTTTGTGCAGAGAAGTCTGAGATCGAGACGGCTTGGTGATGCAAATATGGTTTGTCGCCATCTTTGGCACACATGCACCAGAGTGTACCACGCCCCATGGAAATAGAAGTGATCAAAGGGGTTGCGTGTATTTACATCGCATGTTTCGCAGAAGTGAAAAAATATTTCAAGCAACACGTCTTCCGGGAGCATATTAATCGTTGTTTTCTTGTCGCAACTTTGAGAAATATTGCGGAGATTCGACTTTTTGTAAGGACCATGTAACATAGCGCCAGATCTGGGGGAGAAATCACTTGGCCAGGACTCGGAGTGTCGACGACTCGGATCGCTAATTGAAGCTAGCAGCGAGGGCCAGGTTAATTTGTCTGATATATGTCATAAAGGCCCAAGACACACCGGAGAGACTCGGATATGATAGTTGTAACCAGGTGGGAAAAAGGATAGTGATAGAAGCGTGTCGAAATGGCTGTACAGCCTGAGCTACGGAATGGTGTATACGGTGCGGTGCGAGCGAAGGCCCGGGCTCGACCCCTGTGTGCAAGCAGAAACGGAAGCCGGAAGCAAACAGCAAACATCCGCAATGGTTGACCATTACTTGTTGTGTTGTGTTGACTCTTTGTAAGCGTTCTCAGGTCATACACAAGCATCGCTCCGTCGGTTGACATTGAGATTTCAAGAAGGATGATTTCTCAGCGTCATGCTCCCCCCGGCCACCCACTGGCATTCTGAAGGAGCGTGTGAATGCACAACTCAGCGCTTGACCCAGTGTTTTGGTTGGGATATCATCGTGTAGCACCTGTCGGAGAGCGTGAAAGAACCTTGCAAAGAGCAAAGTCAAGGTAGCGTTGGCATACAGGAAGTAGTAAAGTAAGCTACCAGCCTCAACGTTTTGGGAGAAACGGTAGAGGTATGTTTACCAGGACCACGAAGTATATATATTTCTTTGGAGAGGAAAATGAGATCCGTGGTCTATTTACTCGGAGGGACTGCCAGAATCCCAACTGAATCCCATGCCAGTGCCTGGTCCATCCTGCCCGGAGTCGCCCGACTCTCACACTGCAACCTCCATCCTACTGATCCCAGCAGTCTCAGGCTGTCAAGACAGGAGTATTCTGTCTTTCTCGATGTGTCAATCCCATCCATCACGACACAATAAGTGCATCATCCTGCTTCTGTTCAAGTTTTAGGCACTGCGCATATTCTCACAATCAATTTGCACGTCAGATGGTCACCCGTCACCCGTCGTCAGCAGACTTCATTCGCTGCCAAGCATACGACCACTACGTAGCGTGCTCAAGTACGTACTCAGACCGATGAGTATCTCGCAGACCACCAGCACGTCGTACTGCGGCGACGAGTAGACTTCCCGGTGGACTTTGCAAAGAGGACGTGCGACTTGTCCGCACAGCTTGGCACGCACGGCCTCAGTGTCCTCTTCCTGAGAAGCAACGATGGCGCTGGCGCGGAAACTCAAATGACGACCCCGGCGATGACCTCCCACCCTTAGTTCCGTGCATATTTTAGTACGGATATTGTTTTTCCTCTGCTTGCAAGCAACACACAAGCTCGGGAACAATTCGCCCCAAACCGCCTCTCATTTCAAATTCCCATGTCTCTGGGTAACCAGCGTCAGCCGTACAGTACTACGAGGACAACCCCGGTGCTAGTAGTAGTACAGCACATCCGACGGCTTGTCGGCACTCGAGTGCTGTGTCCCCTACGTTTCTCCAGAACCTCGGCAGCCAGTATTACGACTTCCATGAGTGCGTTCGCTTCCATGACCCGACCGACCTCTTCTTATTTTGTGATCTGTTCAACTTCAGGTACGCAATATTGTGACGATCCTCTACGGGCGCCTTAAGGTCATTAAGAATGTAAACTGCTCGGCACCGGTGCACCTTTCCTCCTCCCTCATCGGCGTCATCCACCTCAGGCATCAGCCGACTGTCAATGTACAGAGCGTGGCGAGCGTGGTCACACTGCTAAATGACTCCCTTCCAAATGGCAGATCCCTGCTCGACTTGTTCAGCACCTGGCTGGCCTGGTGAATATCATGAACGTCGTGTCTAGCTCGAACACAGGTTGCGATACTGATAGTTTGTCTGCTGGACGAGACCCTGTACTCACTGCCAGATTAGCGTTTTTTTTCAAGTTCTACTTGACATCGGCTGACACGGGTCCTTGACTCTTTTGTATTCCGGACTATACTATAGTACTGGCAAGAGTACTAGACCGCGTCCACCACTCATCCGTGCTGCAAGCGAGCCTCGAGCCCATTGCCGAGCCTTAAGGAAACCATTGAGATTAGAGATTAGACGTCATTTCTGTATCAAATTTCTGGATCAATGTCAGGCTCGGTCCTCGTCTCTAAAAAAAGAAAGCAATTACGGTAATAACTCTGCTCCTGAAACTGTCTCTGACGTAATCAAATTTGCCCTTGGCCCTTGAACTGCTTGGCCAACAAAAAGAGTACCCACATCGCCATCCCAGTCACGCAGCGTTCAAGTCAACTATATCAATGAGCTTACACAGGTGTGTCTAGTCCCGTGCTTTCTTTCGTTTACCATCTTGATCGACCGCCGCTAATCTTCAAACAGACCCCCAACGACCCAACGACGATCGACACTCTCCCGGACAACGTCTTTATAGAAATATTCAGCTTTTATCGAATGGACGAAGTTGACCATGCTACTGAGAGCTATCGCCCATGGAAATGGCACAGACTGGCACATGTGTGCCGAACCTGGAGACACATCATGTTTGCGTCGTCACGTCATCTCCGTCTAGAACTTCTCTGTACTCATGGGACACCTGTCAAGAAGGACCTAGGTCATCTTCCACCTTTTCCTATTGTCATTTCCTTCCGCCGTCCATATCTCCAGGGTAGTGATGAAAAATAATCTCTTTGCAGCACTGGAACACCGCAATCGTGTACGAGTTGTTGAGCTTACTGTGCCGTACTCACTGTTGGGCTCCAAAGAGCTAGCTACAGCGATGCAGGAGCCATTTCCGGCATTGACACACCTTCGGTTCGAATCGATATTTTTGAACATGCCTCCCCTTCCCGACACGTTCCTAGGTGGATCCGCACCACGTTTACAGACAATCCACATGTCTAGCATTCCCTTTCCAGCGGCACCAATCCTTTTTTCGTCAGCCCATGACCTGGTCGATGTTGATCTTAGCGACGTACCTCCAACTGGTTACATTCCACCAGAGGTGATGGTCGCAAGTCTGGCCGCGTTACCCAGGCTCAAGACTCTAACCTTTGGATTCGAACGGGGAATGTCCTATTCTGATCGAATGCGCCTGCTTCCTATCACACAAACTGTCCTTCCTGCTCTTGCCAGATTTTACTTCAAGGGTCTTTTACGAGTATTTCGAGTATTTTGTGGCGCAGATTAATACTCCTCAGCTTGACTGCTTGTGAATAGAGTACCTGGTCCAGCAGGAAGTCACCGATTTTCAAATCCCCCAACTTCGCAAGTTCATCGATCGTTCAGACAAACTGCTATCCCGGTTTATCCGCGCGGACCTTTACGTCGAGCCCTATACCATCGCCATCGAACTTGATAGTCGTCACTTTATATTTCCGTCCAACAAGAAGCGATAGGTCAGGTGGTCAGCCAAATTTCTGCTGCACTCCAACGTGGACCGTCTCTTCATCAGTTCGGATTTTGATAATATAGGTGACAGTATCCGATGGCTGGAAATCGACCGCCTATTCCCCTCTGTGAAGGTACTGAGTGTGGACTACCGGCTTTCGTGGCACGTTCCTCTTGCTCTCAGAAATATCGCCGAAGAGAGCACCGCCGAAGTGTTGCCAGCACTCGAGTTGCTTTACTTAGAGAACCAGTCGGTGAACGCTGTTCAGAAGTCCGTCGCTGCTCGCCAGAACATGGGTCGCCCTGTAACCTTTATCAACGAAGAAAAGGTGTTCAAGGAAAGACCCAGCACATTCGATGTCGGCGGATAGGTTATATCCGTACCCATTCGCCTTTGATTCGCCTATTTTCCTGAATCCTGGCACGTGCTACTATACTAACCAACATCTATCTACAGTAAATAGGAGACCGTCGGACAATACGCGCATATGAACTCCAGTCTACACATATACCGATTTAGCCTGGACTCGTCGTTGTGTCAATGTTTGATCCTAAAGCAATTTCGCTGGAGAGGCCAAGTCAACACAGCCGGACCTGCAACCGTCGCGTCGTCTCGTCTGGTGAAATGGGGTTCTTGTGTTGTGAAAGATAAAGAGCGCCTAGAAGAGTGCAATACTGAGCGGACGACCTCTTCTACCTACTCTCTCACCATTCCCGCGCGACGATTCCATGTTATGCGACCATTTGGCATACCCTGTTACGCACATTCATTACATACAGTACCTGCTGTTCGGCGACTCACCACTAAACTTTCTCAGACTGACAGGCATTCCGCACTGGCAGACCATCAGTACGTCGTACCGTGGCGACCAGTCAACCTGCCTGGTGGACTTTTTGAGGAGCGTATGTCACCTGCTTGTCACGCACAATCAGCGCCCTCTTCGTGAGCGACGGCGGTGGCATTGGCATTGGGAACAGAGATGACAGCCTCGAAAATGCGCCGCCTCGCCGCGAGCTCCCTGCATCATGACCCTCTGCTACGTATAGTGTTTTACTCTCTACTTGCAAACAGTACTCAAGCGCCGCGGGAATAGGCTCTTAACCTCACCACCTCTCTCTCCTGGGTCTCTTGGTCACCAGCGTCAGCAGCACGAGGGCTATCGATGCGGGAAACAAGGTCTCCTAAATACTCGCTACCACCATAGAATTTGAAGTCGGTGGGAGCGGGGAGGACAGCCCGTGCTACGGCGGGGTGGGTGTATTGGATCAGAGGGGGATGTAGCCGATCGAAATCCGATGTGAAGCGTTTCGAGCCTGGGCAACGCGGCCAAACATGCAACCATCGTCTCCGGCAAAATACACCCATCCTCGGGAATAACGTCGAGATATAGTGACGAGGTCACTGGTATACGAAAGCGTGAGTAACGACGGAAAGGGAATGCCATTGAGGTGCCTACACTGTAAAGATGGGGAAGATCCACTCAAGAACCCACTGGGAATGGCAGGCGCATTCCCATGATCATACACACTGACGGTCCCTCTCCTCAGGCCTAGACTTTTCCCTGCCTAACGCGCAGTCTCCCCTCACAGTTTTCGTCGCATTCTAATCCAATTGTTCATCTCTGTCCTCCCAACGAATTGACGACGGCTACTCTTCTTGGCCTGGCCGTTGAGGGTTCTTCGCATGGCCAAATGGAGGACAAAAGTCACAAATCTTGTCAGTATGAATCTCGAGTCTCGGAGACTCGGAGCCAATTCCACACCTCCGGTCTTGCCCCGGTCCACCTTCTCCTCACTCCTTTAACGCCAACGGCAACCAAACCGTCAATGGATGCACCACCTTTATTTCTCTGGATGATACCGCCAATACCGTCGGAAACTCGAACAATCCTTCTGCATCATTGCTCTCCAGAGCCGATCTTGAGGCTAGCAACGCCACGCACCTCGTCTCCGCGCCGGCCTCTCCTCAAGCGTAGGCAAGCGCAGCGCTGCGCCGGCGGCAGCTCCCCTTACTAGCTCGCACGCAGCTCCACAGCACACACGGGACATCCGTCAAACTCTCATCCATCGCTCCCACTTCAGGGTATCAACCCACTCATTACGATATTTGCAACATTCTACGTTTAGGTCCTCTCCTCTATTACTATTCTGCAGCGAAGGGCTAGGTCTAATCTACGACGGAGATCAGAGACGTTTGGAAAGGCGGGACTCGTACCGCGTGACGGACCCCTCAATAAATAGAATTCATAAGAGGAATGCACGGCTTGGCATTGCAGACTTCTGGGTCCACCGCTGTGATGGTGGGTCGATCAAATCGGCGTGAAAGGACTTATTAGCCAATCTGCGGTGGATACAGTTGAACAAATAGCTTTCGCGATATACGATTTCCGCCGTCTATTCCCGCGGCTGGAAGAGAGAAACAATTGCCAGTGGGATCTAACGCCCTTGTTGTAGTGGGCAGGGGTCCGGAATTGGAATTGGAATTGAAAGATCAATGCAGAACGTTTTGTGGTAAAGAAGAAGGACAATATCGGGCTATGAAGCGCTTTAAGCTGAGCCACGATATGGTGTTGTGATCCTGAAATTAGTTACAGGGGTCGTGCTTCCCTTCGGTCTCAATTCGGGTGTGGTGAAGGACCTATTTCTCTAGAGATTCTCTCTTGCATGTGCTTGGTGACGAACAATTACTATTTATTGAGGACACTAGTCTCTATCGAGTAGTACTCTTAGCAGTCCATTTCCAGTCCACTATCGAGTCGACCGAAGCCGAGGAGACACCGGAAGGGGAACGCAAAATGCTCCGGGCATGGAAATGTGAACAAATGTGTGGCACAACTCAACGTCCAGGTTCAGAGTTTGCTACCATAGAAAACTATGAAGTGTGGATAAATTGACACGCAAGCTAGTCAGGGTCCATTTCTGCACCAGGGGGTGGACACTCACAAAGCTGTGCAGTAAACTTGGCCTGATCAAAATCGCCGGGCTCGCACTGGAAGGTCCACATTCAGTCGCGCTATCGTTGCAGATCGGAGGGTGCTTACGCCTTCTGTCAAAAATCGCTCTCCCCCATGTGTAGACACACGGAATATTGTGCTCGCGAACTTGCCGGACGTGCCCGTCAGCGCCTGCCAGTCGGAGTCTGAATCACCGGTTGGTGCCGGTGTCGCAATATGTCCAGTTACATCCGCATCAACGAAGGCATCCGGATTGCCCGCGGTCGGCCCGTTATTTCTAAAGTCGAAAGTGACACCATTGGCACCAGAAGGGGCAAAGTATTGCCCAGAAAGTGGAATCCCATATTTGTCCTCGACTTGCTGGGCAAAAGTCGGATCCAAGGGGTCGGTGCTCGGACTGGGTAGGCCAACCCAGTCGGTATACGCATCGTTTTGAATCTTCGAGAACTCCGATCCAGGAAAGAGACCAGATATGTCGAACAGCTGGCCAGCGAACCCGTTAGGCCTACCCAACGTCAGGTTTGTCATCGTGAACAAGCGACAAGGTAATTACGACTCACGCCCAGTCTCCTTGCTCTGTACATGTAAAATTCTGAAATCCGGTGACTAACGCGACAAAGGTCGGCGCGTCGGTCGGTGCAACAAGCTGCTGCTGGTTTGCGGGTAGAAGTTGAGCCAGGACAGAGGCAGGAACAGAGGAAGCTCTGCGGGAAGATGCGGCCAGGCTCGCTGTGGCTAGGAGGAGAAGCGAAAGGAATGACAGAGCGAGCATGACAAGTTGCACCGGTGGTAAAAGGGAGTTGATTTTGATGAGGCCCCTTCAAGTTTTACGTGGCTTTTATAGCAGATGCGCTTCTTGCAGTGGTAGGCTTCTTGAGGTACTATTGATAGCTCGTCTCAGCCTGAGTCCTGATCAGTCCTTAGCTACGGAAACGGCACTGCCGTGGTACTCCGGTGCAAACTCCCATGTGACTACAGGAGAGGGTTGCTGAGGACACCGCATTGAGCGACTCATTTCGCCCCGAGCGAACGTTGTCACTAGCATGAGTCAGTACATTCTACCGGGGACCCTACGCTTACTGCCTACTTTCGTGGATAGCGGTCTTTATCTCTGTTACTATGTGCCCTATAATACTTACGATGAATGGGATTTTAGAGTCGGTACATTCAAGTTGTGCACTGACAAAGTTGCAAACACAATGTGAGCCGGGAATACAGATAGTAGTATGCCAAGGTTTCGCCAAGGGTTATCGGTCACCGGTCACCAACCACCACCTACACATTTCTGCAATTTACTTGGCAATTTATTACCGCCAGGGGGCTTACTCTAGCGATATGTTATGTCTTCTCATTATTATCTCCCCCACTGGCAATAGTAGTGTGGCCTGTTCATGCTGCAACCGGTCTGGGTCTACGGCCTGTAAGCTGGGATATACAAATGGATCTAAAAGAGACCCCCACTTGATTGCGGTTCGAGTGTAGCCATGATGAACGGCAACGATACCCTTGTGCATAAATTCCTTGTCAAATTGCGAAGAAAAAACCAAGGCGTTGAGGTGGACCTTTAAAGAGGCTGTGTGATTTTGTCAGCGAACCCAGTTCATGACGTATAGCACTCGTATAGCTTGATTGCATGACAGACGAAGCCGGAACTTGAAATAAACGTAGCGCAATCACCATTACTGCAATCACCTCTCCGTGGTGGATCTTATAAAACGAAATTATAGTTTTTCGGCAAGCTCTTTGGAGAGTTAAATGAGATCCGTGGTCTTGTCTGGGGTTGGGCCTGGTCGAGCGAGCACTGGTAACTGCCAGAGAGTTGCCAGAGCTGGTCTGGCCCGGAGTCGCCTCAAGACCGAGCTGCTTTACCCCATTTCCGGGTCTGGCTGCGTTGACTTGGCCCCTCCGGTAGAATGTGGGACCCAACATTAACAATGGTGAGTTCATAGCCAAGTCAGTATATGCGCAGACTAGGGTAAATAGGTTTTATATGTGCGTATTGTCGTCTCCTACTTGTTAGTTTCACATGCTATGTGAAAATGCGCGAATCAGGGGTGAATGTGTGGGATATACACCTATTCCCCGACAGCGAGCCTCTAGAGTCTTTAATTGGACCTCATTTTTTCGTTGAGGAAGGTTACAGGACGACCCAGGCTCTGGCGAGCGGCGAGGAACTTGTTCACAGTTTCTGCCGGCTGGTTCTCCAAGTAAAGTACCTCAAGTACGGGCAACACTTGGGCAGCCATCTCCTCAGTGACATTTTTGAGAGCAAGCGGAATGCTCCATGAACACTCCTCGCTCACACCCAGTGCCCTCACAGAGGCGAATGGGCGAAAAAGTTCCACCCACTGGACATAGTCACCCATCTCCGATTCCCCAAAATCCGAACTGATAATGAGACTGCCCACATTGGAGTGCAGAACGGGAAATTGGCTGAGGACCTGACCCATCGCTTCTTGCTGGACGGAAAGATACAATGACTGATGGCGATGAACAAGTTCGATGGTGATCGTAGAGGGCTCGATGCGAGATCCGCGTGGATAAACAGGGAAAGCATGGATTTTTCTGAACGATCAAAGAACTCGCGAAGTTGGGGGAGTTGAAAATAGGAGACTTTCCATGGAACAAGTACCGTATTCGTAAGCAATCGAGCTGAGGTGCGTCGATCTGCGCAACGAAATACTCGAAAAGACCCTCGAAGTGAAATCTGAGCGGGAAGGACAATCCGTTTGGTTGGAATCAAGCGCATTCGATCAGGATAGATCATTCCCCCTTCGAATTCAAAGGTGAGAAGTTTGAGCCTAGGCAACGCACCTGTGACCATCAGTTCTGGTGGAATATAACTGGTTGGAGTTATCCCGCTGAGATGTACATCGACCAGGTCATGGGCTACAAAAGTAGAGTTGGTGCCGCTGGAAAGGGAACGCGAGACATATAGATTGTCTGTAAACGTGGGGCGGATCCACCTAGGAACGTGTCGGGAAGCGGCGGCGTGGTCACAAATATCGATTTGAACCGAAGGCGTGTCAATGCCGGAAATGGCTCCTGCATCGCCGTGGCCAGCTCTTTCATCAGCGAGTATGTCTGAGGAACCTCAATGACTTGTACACGATCGCGGTGCTCCAGTGCTGCAAAGAGATTGTCTCGACCAACCCCCTGCCCCATTAAATCAAAAGCGAGAAAGGAGAGGGCAATAGAAAAAGCTGGAAGATAAACTAAGTTCATCTTGACAGGTGTCCCATGGGTGCAGAGAAGTTCTAGACGGAGATGACGTGACGACGCGAACATGATGTATCTCCATGTTCGGCACACATGTGCCAGTCTCTGCCATTTCCATGGGCGATGGCTCTCACTAGCATAGATAACTTCGTCCATTCGACAGAGGCTGAATATTTCTACAAAGCCGTTGTCCGGGAGTGTGTTGATCGTCGTTGGGGATCTGTTTGCGATGTATGCATTGTCAATCGGTCTATCCACATGGTGAAGAAAGATACCGGCAATAGACACACCTGTGTGAGCCCCATCGACAGAATTAACTTGGACTATGGGATGGAGATGTAGGGGTTCTTGTGGCCACTATGAGTTGCAATACAGCAGGGGATGTTCGGCCGGTTTCGACGAAGGTACGGTGGGCGGATGAGGCAGCACGTGCTCGTTCGACGTTCACCCATCAAAGAACCGGAACACTTATAGTTGTCAAATACCCACCTTACTACACTATACGCCCCTATCGAATAATACCGCTGGAACCTGTCCACATATCATCAAAGACCCAACTCGGGCAGTCTACCCAGTTTCGAGAGACTGCAATCGATAACCGACGCTTGCTGGCCTTCCTCGTTGCACTTGCACCTGAATGGTGCTCCAAAAAGGCAAACGGGATTTAACGGAAGGTCAACGGCAGGATTCGCCAAAGAGGGGATAGTCCAGGTACGATATCCACACGAAGCCGAACTGCAAGAAAGTGCTAACCTCGTCCCACCGAATCTCTACCAGCAGTCTCATCTTGCACCTTTGACCTCCACGCTGCTACTCGTCAAATACCACTTGATATGTTATCCCCCTTCGCAGCAGGCCGTTCACCAGGGTACCCTGCCACCGGTCTTTTGCCCCCCCTTTTGCCATTTACCATTTGCTGCCGGCGTTTTCATCGCGCATGTCCCGCTATGGGCTTTTTGCTACCTCTTCAAGTTTGCTATTTCACTACCCACCATATGCCATTTGTTAATTGATCAAAATGCTATTTGCCATTGGCTTTTTTTGCCTTGCACGTCTTGCCATCGGCTTTTATCCCCCTTAAAGCTAATTTGTGATCTGCCATTTGCTATTTGAAGTTAGCAATCATCCCAACCACGCGATAATCGACCTGATCCCATGATTTCGCACACTGGCAATGCCATCACCTCGTATGCCACATGTCGACCGTCCGGCGATTGTGCCGTCCAACGCTCACCCTATGCGTGTGGTACACACGCTCCGATTTTGCCACCCACCGGATTTGCAGTATGGCCAACGCTGCCGTGACCTATGAATCCTTAGTGACGCGCTTTCCCCTCTGAATGTAACCACGAGTAGGGCCCTCTTGGATGTTTCTCTCAAAAGCCAAAGTCCACTCAGCGCTTTGCATACACCGCTGCCTCCACGCGCTCCCCGCAGTGTTGCACGGGCACGTGTGTACGATTACGCCAACGACGTACTTCGCTTTTCCAGGCATGTCGGCGAGCGGGCCGATCAGCGAGCCGTGCGCTAGCAACGAGCACACTTTGCTTGGCTACGTGGAATGTGCATGCTACCTTTTCTCTCGACCCAGCACGAGCGGCACCGGCCTACTCTTCTTGGGGGTGACTCACTAGCAGATGTAAGCGGCGCCGAATATAAAATATAGGCCCTGGCAAGCACACGAACATTCAAGACCTCAGCGTTATCGTTCTTAATCTGGCGGTGCCGAGGCTCGCTCGCCGTATCATTGATTCCTTACAGGTGTGGTCACCTCACCTCGCGGGAAAGTCGCCATTGGTGGCGATGGTAATTCGCCGATCTCGTATAATATATCCTCATTACATAACGTTCCCAAGGCGCGGTTACAGATCAAGACCCTTGCGTCTTGGAAACGAAACGAAAAATCCTCATCCCCGATCGAGAACCACTTCGTGCTTCTCGCCCACCCAGTATCTGTGCAGTCTGCCACCGTTGCTGTTTTCTCACTACTTATTAGTTTGCACGGTAGCTTTGGTCCCTGTGCCATGCGCCGGTTCCCTTCCCTCCCGGCGCCACACTGAACCTAAAACGGAGAGAGCAAGGAAGTGGCTCTCAAAGATCTGTTATTAGCCTAGCGAGGGAGAGGCGGGGGAGTGACGGAGTGCGATGTCGTCCCAGTTCAAGCAAGCCAAAAGTAATTACGTCAGAGACTGGTGCATGAGTCTTGTGAGTTTGCGCTGAGGCTCTATATTCGCAATACACGCCATTTCACCAGAGGTGACAGTTGGGGGTCTAGCTGCGTTGACGAGGCCAGGCTTGATATGGCCCTCTGGCGAACTTCAAGACTGCGTCAACGTAACGATTCTAAATTGGCACAAGTGTAGACTAGGGTCTCGTATACGCGCATCCTCATCCACACTGACAGTACCAGATGCTAGACAATGGGTACGATCGCCCGGGTATATGCATACACCTATTTGCTGACATCAAACGTGTTGGGTCTTTCCTAGAAGAACTCTTCTTCCTCGCCGTCATCAATAACGGTCAAAAAGAGACCCATGACCCGGCGAGCAGCGACAAATTCGCCTACAGAAGCCGCTGGCTGGTTGGCTAGCAAAAGTAACTCGAGGGCTGGCAATACTTCGGCGGCCCTCTCCCCAGTGATACTGTTGAGTACAAGAGGAATGCACGACGATGAAAGCTCCTCCTCTACGGTCAGTTCCTTCACAGAGGTGAATGGTTGGAAGAGTTCCAGCCATTGGATGCCGTCGCCTAGCTCATCAAACTCCGAATTGATGAAGAGACGGCTCACGTCTGCGAGCAACACAGAAATTTGGTCGACCACCTGGCCTATCGCATCTTTCTGGACGGAAAGACTCAACGACAACCGATTCGACTGAACCCGACTAAAGTCGATGACGACGGTGTCCGGCTGGACGAGTAGGTCCGCGCAGGAAAACTGGGATAACTTGAAATTTCTGAACGATCGAAGAACTTGCAGAGTTGTGGGACTTGGAAATCGGTCACTTCCTGCTCCAGATATTCTATCCGTAAGTCGTTGAGCCGGGGAGCGTCAATCTGTACCACAAGATCCTCGAAATACTCAAAAAGGCCCTTGAAGCAAAATCTGGTAAGAGCGGGAAGGACTTTTCGTGTGATGGGAAGTGGGCGCATTCGATCAGGATTGGACATCCCCAGTTGGAATTCAAAGGTGAGATACTTGAGCTTGGGCAACGTACCCAGACTTGCGACCATCGCCTCTGGTGGAATGTAACCGGCTGGGGGTATATTGCAAAGATCCAGGTCGACAAGGTCACGGGCAGACGAAAGAAAATTTGGCGCTGCTGGAAAGGGAATGCGAGACATGTGGATTGTCTGTAAACGTGGGGCGGATCCACCGAGGAACGTGTCGGGAAGGGGCAGCATGGTCCCAAAACTACCCCATTCTAACCAAAGGTGGGTCAATGCCGGAAATGGCTCCTGCATCACCGTAGCCGGCTCTTCGGAGCCCAACAGTGAGTACGGCACTTTAAGCTCAACAACTCGTACACGATTGCGGTGTTCCAGTGCTGCAAAGAGATTATCTTCATCACTACCCTGGAGATATGGAAGGCGGAAGGAAATGACAATAGGAAAGGTAGCAGGATAGCCTAGTAGTTTTTTTTCGACAAGAGTCCCGTGGGTGCAGAGAAGGTCCAGACTGAGATGGCGTGACGACGCGAACATGATGTGTCTCCATGTTCGGCATACATGCGCTAGTCTGTGCCATTTCCATGAGCGATGGCTCCAGGTAGCATGGCCAACCTCTTGGTCAACCTCATCCTTTTGACAGAGGCTAAATATTTCTACAAATACGTTGTCCGGGAGTGTGTTGATCGTTGATGCTGGTCTGTTTGAAGATTAGCGGTGCATGCCCGGTCAATCGATCCACAAACATGGCAAACAAGCGGCAATAGACACACCTGCGAGAACTCATTGAGATTGCGTTAACTTGAACTGTGGAATGGAGAAGCGGGTATTCTTTTAGCCTCTAATATGGCAGGTGCTTCCGTTGCCTAGCCTGGCTAGCGAGTGTTAAGGACAAGGGAAAATGTGATTACGTCAGAGACTGCATTTGCGTCATTTTTAGAGAGAAGACGAAGACTGAGCTCTTATATTTATACAGAAAGGATGTCTGAAGTTTCTAATCTACGTGGTTTCCTCAAGGGCTCGATGCTCGTAAGCTTAAGTGAGACGCAGATGAGGAGTGGTAAACGTGTGTGGGTATGTAAACTAGAATCCAAAGACCGGCGTCGGCAACGTCAAATGAAGAGACACGTGGCGTCAAGCACAGTGTCTCATACAACTATATCTGATAATCGATCAGCGTTGCATCTCGAGTTGAGCCAGACACGATATCATTGAGGCCTACAAGGCTGGCCGGTGGCCGAGGATCGGAACTCGAGCAAGGATCTGCCATTTGGAGCAGGTAGTCATTCGGCAGCGAGATCGCGTTTGCCATCCGTTGTACGTAGACAGTCAGCTGGTGCTTGGGGCGGACAAAAAGTCGAGGGGAGGGAAGACGGAAGACGCACTGGCGTTGCAGCAGCTTGTATGCTGGATGACCCTGAGGGTAGAGGGTCGTCACAACCTCGCGCGCTTGAAGGGTCGAACAGATCACCAACTAGGAATATTCAGGGAAGGTGAGAGATACGGCGTTTTCCTCGGTCGCCTTGGGCACTGAAGGTGGCCCAAATAAGTCGCCGGACGTGACATTTCCGCTCCAGCCTGGGTTGTCGCGTGTCGTGTGGACGCTGACCAGACGCCTGGGGAATAATATGTTTGGTGAAATGACCTGTTCGTGCAGTTCTGTTCACTTGCGAGTAGATAAAATAACAACAACATACGTACAACAAGATGCCGAGTTGTGCGGGGGCAGGTCGCACGTGCTGTTCGCAAAGTCCACTGGGGTGTCTGCTTGTCGCCACCATCAACACGTTGATAAACTACGGGATTCTCCTCAGTCTGAGCACGTAGTTTGAGCTTACTGAGTAGTGTCGCGGAGTCCCAGCGGCCAGAGCTGTAGATCTGCAGGGTCGGAAGACGAAATCGTTGTGCGTGGAATGGTAAGAGTTCGAGTAGAAGTGGCCATCCGGATAAAGGAATGTGATGACGATGGGTGGCATTCGACGTGCTAATTGACTGAGGGAAGACGTACAGCGCAGGTCTGACGCGCGATTAACACCGTCGAGAAAAGGCTGAATACGACAACCAAGACGTCCCTTCCGTCTTGACCGTGACAACATGGATGAAATGGGTTGGCGAGCACGATATCGGTTAACCGTCCATCTTAATCGGCCAAATCGCACCGTGGAAGGTGTCCGAGAGACACGCGTCCGAGAAATCATGAGGGGCTTTATGAAAAGTCAACATCCGAGCGACGACGAGGGGCAACGTCCACGCACTTGATCATGCCTGCAGCGGCGCTCAGTCCAGTCAAGCTGAGACAACTACCCGATCGTCATTTTTGAACCCCTTCCCAGCATGCCCCACCTTGTCTGAGGAAAAAACCTCACATACCCGCTGCTGTACATCAGCAAGACCAAATCAGCTAGAAATGCCTAGTGTGACTAGTATGACTAGCTAGACTAGTGCTAGTGACATTCTAGTCATGCTAGCACTTCCAGTTTTATTGTTGGAATTCTAGACAACATCCTAGTTGATCTAGTCACAGCCTAGTACTAGGTAGCCCTAGTAACAGTGTTCAAATTTCTATTGATTTCTACTAATTTCTATGACTCTACTAGTAACTAGTACCATTCAGCTTTCTACTTCTACAAGATTTTCTAGCAGGGCCTGCTATATAAATATAATCTAGTAGGGAAAGTAGTAAAGACATGCTTGTGTAGTGGTTAATGTTCAACTCGGAAAATATGTCGAGTTGGAAAATATGTCAGCTGACATGGTCTTTGGTTCAAATCCTACACAATGCTGTTTATAAGCACTGATCAGATGCAATAATTAATAATTAATAATAATAATAATTAATAATTACTATAGATGACAAATGATGAAAGCACAAATACATGTGATATTATGTCATCTGACAAGTACTACAAGTTAAATTATATATTTTGCCTAGATCTAGTATGATCTAGGTTGCTAATCAGGATGACTAGATCTAGGAAAACAAAATAAACCTTCCTGGCCCTAGTCAGAACTAGGGGATAGTGGAACTAGATCTAGTTCTTCTAGTCACTTTTTGTCTTGCTGATGTAAGCGGGATGTCGACTTACAGTAAGTGCGGCGGTAATCAACGGTAGAATAGACCCGTATCCCCAACCTGAAACGGGCTCGCCATTTACCTAGGGTGATAGTAATGATAGTACTGTGGCAAAGTACGAGTCGGAGTGCGGGTGAGTGCGGAGCCGGTAACAGTCGGTAACCCAACACTGCCACACATAACATGCATCCTCAGTCGAAGATGTTCCCTTATAAATATTTATCTCAAGTAGGGATAAAATCCTGTACAGTATGCTAACCAACGCAATCCTTGTTTTCAGTTGGCTCCGCTTCTGGAAGAGCGAGATACACTCTCTTACTTTTCAGGCATCGTACAACATCTCGGGGATTATCTGAGCGTTCGGGTATTGAATCTATCAAGCCATGCTGCTGGTGGCCATCAGTGCTTTCCTGCAGGATTCTGGCTTCGAATAGGAGATGTCAAGTACGTGTTGTCATGATCTCGTACGATTAAACTATGTAGGAACGGCCTCGCACTCGCGCACTTGAGGAAAGTACGCACCACGTATGCGTCAAACTGGGGACAATCGACATCGATCAACCCCGAAGGCAACGCCAACGGAGACCCTCGCGTTTGGGCTCGCGCAGCGCCTGCAGTACATCGTGTGCCTCAGTGTGAGCTATCGCGTCGACCTGCACGACGTGCTGAGCGTGCCTGTGGCCGCGCGAGACGGTTGAGGATACGGAGGGGGGTGACGCACAAGGAGGTCCCGCTAATGCGGTGCGTTGGTGATCGTTGGTTTCGAGTAGTGTGTAGGCGCAACGTCGCGGCGAAGAGGTGAGCGCAGAACAGATGCCGCGGGCATGTGGTCAACATGGGCCTTAGTGGGCACAAGCGCGCAAGGCACTGTGCGAGACGGTGCGTGGCCGCTTTTCCCTCTGGGCCCAATTAACACTCACGCACAATTTCAGAGCGGGAACGCAGAGCGCGGCGTCGAGTAGCTATGGACGCGAGTGGTACGTCGTGACGTCGACTGAACGTGTTCGTCTGAGTCCTGCAGGATTTTTGAGTTCAAAGAAGCATTACTGTACGTTGTTAAATTAGCGTACACTGCAACTCGCAGTCATGCAACAGAATTTAAGTTTCTACTGTACTATGCGGTTGAATCCCAGAAGCTTGAATCAAAGCTGTTATACGTTACTGTAAATCCAAAAACAATACTAGTGCGTTGGTTGCGG